>CM059187.1:113654191-113880143 GCA_030323885.1 Branchipolynoe longqiensis | reverse complement strand
TGAGGGGGTTATGCGTTAACAAACTGACATCATCCTGTGGTTAAGATAACACTAATAGCATCTTCATGCTATTATATTCCTTCTTGGTTTTATGTGTGGATCTTTTTCTTGCTGCTGCTGTTGCGGGACGTGTACATTTTTTCCTTTCTTTATTACTGTTCCCCCCCCTCTTTCTTTTCCTTATTTTAGAAGCTCATCACGGGACAAAACATCACAAAGGTCTACGCATAGACGACAAAATGTCACTCGCGTCGATTGACACCCTGGGACAGTTTACACAACCTGAATATCCACAAATCACTTAAAGCTGCATAGTCAGATGGATTATCAAAATGTCAAAACCAAAGCAATTATCTAGATTTGATTCTAACTTAGATACTTATGCTCTTATTAGACATTTGTTTCTGCATAGTATGGAATACTAGGTCATTTCAATAGAACCTGTTACTGCTGGAGCCTATGGTGTCAGAGTTTTGGCATGCCTGCCAAAACTAATTTCACATGTTTGCACTTCAAATATCTCAGAAGTTTACCACTTAAGATAAAAGTTACTTCAAGCAAAAGTAAAGTAGATAATAATAACCAATCTAATATATTTATTTAAGAAAAATGACAGCAACTTAAAAACTATGTGACTATGCAACTTTAATGATGCCGCCAAAATGTGAAACTGAATTGAACTTGTTTCAGTTGACATACAATTTATGAAGATGACACTATTTTGAACACCCCCCCCCCACCCCTTCCCCAAGTTTTGCAGAGGTGCTCTATAGCTAACTTAGTAACTACAAGCTATGATTCTACAGAAGCGATTAATCAACAACCCGGCGGTACAACGGCAATAACGAGGGGAGGCGGGATCACTGCCCGGGTAGGGCGGCATGATCCATTCACTATTTTAGATTAAGGGGCTCTGGAGATAATAACCCTAGACACACGCACCAGAAAATGTGACTTTTCCATTGTGGCTTCCCAAGTTTCCCCTGTGTGATGATGCCTTACGCTACACATGCCATGCTAAGCGCCACAAAAGAATTATGCGGCACCTTCAAATTAAATTAATCATTCAGTAAATATGTAGGGTGTTGTTATTATGTGTGCCCCAGTTTTTGTTGTTGTTGTTGGGGAGGGGGATGGAAAAAAATTGATTTTCTTGATAGCAGGTGACATTTTGTCAAGGACGCTGTCATGTTGAAAGGCCACCATTTCTTCGAACATGGCCCTACAGGAGAGGAGTCTTTCCTTTGGTCGAGCGATGAAAATAGCTAGTGCTGATTAGGACTATGTGTGCCGTAAAATAAGCCGGCTGCAGGTGTCACAGTTAGACAAACTCTAATATCCATATATTTTTAGAAACAATTACGGATTGAACACATCCTGATATTTAAGCGACAGATCTTATTTGAACTGTGTAAGGTGGCCACAGATTAGAGGCCTGCTATTCAGTCGATTCAGCTATTAGTATTACTAGTCATCTTCCACTAGTTGACTTCCAGTAGGCAGCATACACTAAGTAACATAGACTAGTCAACTTCCACTTGTTAACAGCCACTAGGCAGCTTAAACTAAGTAACACCCACTAGTCATCTTCCACTAGTTGACTTCCACTAGGCAGCAGCCATTAAGTAGTCATTAGTTAACTGCCACTCTCGCCGTGAATATGGCCTATGCTGCCGACGCGGCGTAAAGCAACCACCAATCAATCAATCAAAAATCAATCAATCAAAGACACTGGGCCGCATACACTAAATAGTACACACTAGTTCACTTCCACGAGTTAACTTCCACTAGGCAGCATAGACTACGTAGCACCCACTAGTCAACTTCCACTGGGCTGCACACACTAAGTAGCACCCACTAGTTAACTTCCACTAGCTTACTTCCACTAGGCAAAGTACACTATGTAACACCCACTAGTCAACTTCCACTAGGTAGCACACACTAAGTATACCACCTAGTCAACTTCCACTAGTTAACTTCCACTAGACAACATTCACCAAGTAACATATACTAGTAAACTTCCACTAGTTAATTTCCACTAGGCAGCATACACAAAGTAGCATAGACTAGTCAACTTCCACTATGCAATGTCTACTAGTCAACTCTTACTAGTTAACTTCCACTAGGCAACATACCCTAAGAGTACACACTAGTCAACTTTCACTATGCGATCCAACTTCCACTAGTTAACTTCCACTAGACAACACACACAAAGTAGCATGCCCTAGTCAATTTCCACTATGCAACATCAATTAGTCTACTTCCACTAGGCAGCACACTGATCAATTTCCACGAGACAACACATGCTAGTATACTTTCACTAGATAAACCAGACGGGAGGGCCGAATTAGTTGAGCGTCCGTCTCCAGTTTGGGTAGATCGGAGCAAGGAGCCGCATAGACAGGTAGGCGTGGGTAGGGTGGTGACATCAGGGAGCCGAGGTTCTGTAATAGTTAGCACACTGGCCCGAAATGCAAGAGATGTGGGTTCGATTCCCGCTTTAGGCGCAATATTTCCTGTTTTCGTCACCCCCGCCCACAACATATGCATCCAGTGTGAAGCCCTGGTCACATACATGTTAGTGAACTTAGTTGAACGTAGGATAGATTAACGTGCGTGAAACATGCTATCACTACGCTAAACTACGTTAAGGTATTGCAGGTCACCCACCTAATAGTATGGATAAATAGGTTATGGTATGGATAAACACGTTACGGTATGGATCCCGGTAATTTACGGTACGGATCCCGGTACGTCCAACTACGTTGAACTACATTGAACTACGTTGAACTACATTGAACTACATTGAACTACATTGAACTACATTACCCTCCACTACGTTCAACTACGTTAAACTTCGTCCATTAATGGCTATGTGACCACGGCAGAACGGCCAAGTTTTGTGCTGGTCAAAGTATGCTAGGGTATGCTAGAGAACGGTAGAGTATGCTAGAATATGCTGGAGTACGGTAAGAAGTATTCTAGGGTATGCTAGAGTACATTAGAGTACATTATCATCACAGAGGCTACATCTGCCTTAAACGTAGTGCTCTTTTGAACATATCCAAAGCTTAAATCAGAACTCACGGCCCACACACATTCTTATCATGTTCTCATCACGGAGAAGTACAGATGCCAGTACGTTCAACTACATTCAACCATGTTCAACTACGTTCAACTACATTCAACTAGGTTAGCCTCCACTACATTCAACTACGTTCACTAACGTGTATGTGACTGGGCCTTAAATAACGCGGTATAACAAACAACCTCTCTATGAGGTACTGTTAGGCTATTCCCGGCAGCAGCCATTTTGGGCAACTGCAGTCGCAGGTAGACCTACATTGTAGAAACTGCGCGCAAACCGTTCACAGCTGCTTCCCATAACTCTATGCGGGGCAGGTGAGGGAGGTGGATGCGTCGACCTTCTACCGGGGCTCTCTGCGCATGCACCTCTACCTACTTCCGCTCAGATGCCACCGCCCCGGGATCCAATTACACAAAGATCCAATTCTAGGGACCCAATTCTGCCCGAGGAGGTCTGGATAACCGCGTCCATGCGATGTTCCTAAAGATCCGGCAACTTGCATTCAGCACACATTTCTTAGTGTATGATTAATATGAATATTCATTGTGTTTTAACGATATATTCATATTTTTGAAAGCACTAACTGCATTGAGTCGATAGCTGATAATTATACCCATGGCATACTTGGTTTAATATTCCTAGAAGAATCACCTCCGAGTTCTGGGGTTTCACACAATATGGCTAACCAATGGTCTATAGGGAATAGACTTCAAAGTCATTATTATTCAAATTTACTCAAATGAGGCTTTCTGATATTGTCCATAATGGTTTCATGATACTTGACCACAACTCACTGTCATGGGGGCATGCTATCTATTTTGTTGTTGTTAAATTCATTGATTAAAGTTGCATATAATAGTCAATACCTGCATGTGGTATGCAGGTATTGCAATACCTCAGGGAGTTTGACGCCCCTGCCCTGCAGAGTTGTAAACCACTGCCTTGTGGTACAGGTTCTTGACAGAACCGAAGGCTAAGGGAGCAAACCCTGAACAGAAAACCATGTCACTGTGGAGGCATCAAGGGCGGTTGATGTATGGAACTCCCAACATCTCCCGACCAGCCACTGCAGGGACAAATAGTTTTGCGCCTGTCTGGACATGTTCTTGCCGGTGTGAATCCTCTATTTGCTCCCCGAGAGAGTGCCGCTGGTAACTTGCAAAAGCCAGCAGCACTTCAACACTTTTGCAGGCAGCTTTCATGAAATGCGGAGAGTGGCAGTCAAGTAATGAAAGCAGTCTTTGTCGCATCGCGACCGACAGCATGATGATGATGATGATAATAGTCTGATGAAACGTACCTCCCACATCAAATCTTTTAAACCAAAGCACTATCTGGATTTGATCCTACGTGTCTGACGTAAATCCTGGTACTCTGCTTTGTTGCTACACGGAAGGACATACTAAGCCAATTTAATAGGTCTTGTTACTGCTAAAGCCTATGGCGTCATACTTTTTATACCGAAATTAATTCGGCATGTTTTCACTTCAGATATCTCAAAGTTCATCATTTAAAATAAAATCTACTTCAAAGTAAAGTGAAGTATATTATAACGAGCAATCTAACGCAATCTATCTAAGAAAATGACAAACTCAAAACCATTCGAACTAGGACATTTCGATCATGAACAATTGGTCTTCCCGATTGTACTGCTCTTTGCTCTATCCGAATAATGCCATATTGCCAGGCTAGGTCGCGACAAGTATACATTTTGAAAGTCTTTCTTTTGACTCAACCGGACTTCTCCTGTGGCCAGCCGATGTTTCTATTTGTAAAATAAGCCGGCCACAGGTGTCACAGCTAGACGAACTCTAATATTCATATATTTTTAGAAACAATTACAGATTGAACAAATCCTGATTTTTATGCGACAGATCACATTTGAACTGTGTGAGGTGGCCACAGATTAGAGACCTCCTAGGTCAACTAGGTTTTAAGCTCAACTTGACTAAATAGTAAATACAGCAACATATATGTCCAAGCAGTAGTCCTGAATTGTTTGTGAATACACATCACTCAAATAAAAATAAAAACACCCAAAAATCTGTTCTGTTCATAGAAAGGACTCTGTAGACATAGAAAGATAGGCGATGTTTGTTATCATTGCTGAGAATCCAAACACCCGAGTCAAATCAGGGCGCGCATTCCAGGTGCGCCTTGGTCTTCGGCGGCATGCACAAATATGAAGAACAAGAAGATAGGCCTACTACCGAAATTCGCCGCTCTGACACTGCTCTGGTGTTATTCATATTTGCGCCCTCTCCCTTCGAAATAGCTAATAATCAAAGACCCTATAATACTAAGATGGCTCACTCCCGATCTCTCCCATGGTAATGTAAATTTCGCAATGCCACCTTGTGGTGGGTTTGATCAGCCTGGCTGTTGGTTGGTGTTTTACATGTAAACACATACAATTATATTATACATGAGATAGGTAAGTATCAATAGATATTAATATGAAATTGCTATGAACAAATACACATCATCATCAGCATCATCATCATCATCACCATCATCACACATCTTTCACTTTCATATATACATTTATACATATAATATAGCAACTGTTTAACCAAGAGAACAGCCAGCGCACCAAGTGGTGGTTTGATCATTTTGATTACATAGTACTGGCTGAGTGAGCTGGCTTAGTATTATAGGGTCTTTGTAATAATGCAGTAGGGTGGAGCGTCGTAGTCGCGCTGTCACAGACATAGGCCAGCACGATCCATCAAGTGCAGCAATATGAAGCGCCGAGCAAGAAATGTCACTATTGATAGAGATATTTACTGGACGTGAGTGGGAGTTCATGTAGAAGTCTAAGTATCTCCTCTCCACCATTCGGCTTCATCATCATCATCCTCATTATCATCACCACCACCATCACAATCACCATCATTATCACCATCAACACCACCATCACCAAACTCATTATCATCATCTCGAACAGCAATATTACCACCACCACCACCGTGATTAACACCAGCATCAGCATCATCACCATTCCCAGTGTGTCAGCACTATAAAGTTGACATGAGTGCACACTGTCACAAATCCGTACCCGTCCGGACATGACCTTAGATATTGCTAGGACGTAGAACAACAACAAATAACAAACAAACTATATATATATATAGCAACCGTTATATATAAACATATATTTAAATATTGGGATATTTGGTCTTAATACTCTTATTGCATTTGTTTGTAAAGTAGGTGGATATGTCAGAGATCTGTATGATCAGGGTAATATGGATAATTCTATTTCAGGAGATGCGGAAGAGGGGGGCATCATAGCGCCATCACCACCGATTATGAACCTACCACACAACATGATGTACAGCAATGATAGAATGCCCCATTTACTTACAGAATGCTACTTGTTCCAATGCTGACACTTTCCCTTTGCAATTGCATAGCGCTTCACGTTTTACTACAATATGCTTTAACAAGAGGCCCACATTTGGTATAGATACAGGGGGGGGGGGGCAGTGCGCCGCTCCACTGCAGATTTCTATAGTGAGTTGGTTGGTTGTTGGAGTTTTACATCCTGGCAACATCTAAGGTCATATCAGGATGGGTACCAACTTGTGACAGTGCACAATTATGGCAACTTTAAAGTGTTGCCCCACTGGGAGTCCAGTCACACGTCCCACTCAGTTACATTATCCTGACACTGAGCCAACCAGTCCTTGCCCTACCCTAATAAAGCGGAGCACCTGGATAGGAAGCGAAATGTATCAATTTCTAAGTCGACTCGGTTTGACTCCACCAGGTTTTGAATCCCACGATCTCCCAAAGACGGGAGATGGACGCTCAACTCATTCGGCCATCTAATATACCTATTTCAATGTTTACAAACATTGTGTATACACGCGCAGGTTGGCTGCAGAACGAAGGCACACTGCCACTGAGTTTGCCGGTACGCGCAGTGCAAAACGTGAGTTTAGTCAGATTTAATAGGAATCCAGAACCCTAACCGTATAAATTTAATATAATCTTTTTGTTAAACATGTTTTCTATGTGGATTCCAAGCAGTTTGTGTCTAGATCCAGTAGTTTCAGAGATATTAAATTCTTTCTGTAAGAAGATTGCTCACGGCCATTGACAATACATTGAGTTTACCGTACGCACAGTGAAAAACGTCAGTTTTAGTCAAAATTAATAGAAATCCAGAATCCTAACCTTATAAATTTAATATAATCGCTTTGTTAAACATGTTTTCTATATGGGTTCCAAGCGGGTTGTGTCTAGGTCGTGTGGTTTTAGAGATGTTAAATTTCTTCTGTAAGAAGATTGCTCACAGCCATTGACAATGCATTGAGTTTGCCGGTACGCGCAGTGAAAAACGTCAGTTTTAGTCAAAATTAATAGAAATCCAGAAGCCTAATCTTATAAATTTAAAATAATCTTGTTGTTAAACATGTTTTCTATGTGTATTCCATTCAGTTTGTTTCTAGGTGGTGTGGTTTTAGAGATATTTAACTTTTACTGTATGAAGATTGCTCACGGCCATTGACAATGCATTGAGCTTACCGATACGCGTGGTGCAACACGTCGATTTTATTCAAAATTAATAGAAATGCAGGACCCTAACCGTATAAATTTAATATAATCTTTTTTTGTAATGTGTTTTCTATATGTAATCCAATCGGTTTGTGCCTAGGTGGTGTGGTTTTAGAAATATTTCACCTTTTCTCTATGAAGATTGCTTATAGTCATTGAGTTTGCAATGTGACCGGATGTTGTACTGCAGCCAAGCAGCGCACGCACTGACCTAAATACATGGGCTGACGTCATATGAAATTGGTCAATACTAGTAATAGTGAGTAGAATGTGATAACATGTAAGAGTTGTTCCAATTAAAGTCGAACCAGAGGGGGTGATATTTGTAGGTTCGATCAGAGAGCTGTGGAACTCTGAAGTGACTTGTTAGGAGTGGGCGGATTGGAACAAGCAAATGCCCGACCCAAGACGGAAAAAAAAGTTCATTCTCTTAGACTCTTTCTCTGTATACACATATACATCTATTATGTATGGTCCATAATGCAGCAATAGTAATATAAACAAGGTGATCACGCTCTTCAATTCTTCCGTGGTCTGCTAAGTGTATGTCTGCATGTACGCCGAGGTATATTATCTATGCTCTCTAATGCAAATATGGGGTTATAAACAAGAACATCAATTCCACCAGTTCTTCCATGATCTGCTAACTGTATACACACCATCTATGTATTGTTCACGATAGTTCCTTCTTTTACCACCGTGACAATTAATCCACATTACCGGCTGTACGAGCCGAATTTTTAATATACGTATAGGTATATATAATGTGTATACATAGGAATATATTTGCATACAATATGCGTACAATATGCACATATATATTTCTTCTGCATATATTAATATATATATACATCTATGCATATATATAGCCTATCTCTGCATATATATATATATTATATATGTCTAGATGGCTGCAGTGACATCACAGGCAAAGAGCTACATGGGTAGGTAGGCGTGGGTAGAGTGACTGCACTAGGGTTCAAATCCTGCTCTAGGAACAATATTTCCTATTTTTATCACCACCATAGCATATGCATGTATATTACTTCCGCGTATTTATATATATATATATATTATTTCTACGTACATATACACACAATATATATATATATTTAGATATATAAGCAGCTCACACATATATAAACAGCTCATATATATATATATATATATATATATATATATATATGAGCTGCTTATATATATATATATATATGAGCTGCTTATATATCTAAATATATATATGTATATATATATATATTTATATAAGCAGCTCACTCAGCAGCTCGCCCATGGCGGCATATACCTATATATATATATATATATATATAGGTAAGTCACCAGACTTACATATATATATATATATATATATGCATGTGCATATGTATATATCTGAATAAATATTATATACGCACATATATATATATATACATATATATATATACATATATATATATATATATATATATAAGTGAAGTGGGCGTGTCTACTCGCCTTGAGCAATTTGCGTGCGCGCGATTTGCGAGTGCGCAAATTGCTACCAACACTTGTGCACGCCGAGGGTTCCTGGTGGTAAACGCGTTGCTTGGCGACTAGCCAAGCAACGATGGGAGGTCCGGAGCGTTCGGGGCCAGACCCGGCGGACGTGTTTTTGCACGCTCCGTTGTTTTCCACCGATATTTAGGCTTTTTAGGGTCAAAATTCTAAACTAAATGATGAGAAACCACACGGGAGGGAACGGGAGGACCTTTTATTACTATTTATGTTGGTATCAATGTTAGTATTTGGTTAAGAATAAACCGTGAGCTCTTGTGAAGGTGAATCAGGATGTTCCTTGCATTCTTTACTCTCCTCCAGTCTTATTGTAAATTAACCGCTATGGAAACCTGATATTCGATTGCTTTCTATGAACTGAGAGGCCTTAAGCCTAAGTCGGCCCTCTGCAAGTAATTTACCCCATCTGCGGGGATCTAATAACTGACGCATTCACAGAATTAACGTAGTGTTACTTTTAGGCTAGAACCACAACATATAATGTAAACTAAATAGTAGAGACAGCGGCAGCAACTCGTGCTGGACTGCACATATTTGGGATTCAGTTAGTAACATTCATAATATCTCCAACGACGAAGGGGGCAGCCAGTAGTGGAAATAACCTAATATGAATACACTTTAGGCTGATAAATGCGCACGATGGCAAATCTAGCATTTAGACGATACTCTGGCTGGCTGGCGCCTTCCGTACGGGGCGGACACCGACGACGGACTACTCGCAGGTGGGAGGTAAGGTTACAACGGCGGCGGCGGGCCCAAGGAAATTCCGGGAAACAATTAATTATATTAACACTGTAGGCTCGCCTTAGGCGGGGGCGGAAAAGCCGTACGGTTAAATATATATATATACATATATATATATACATATATATATATATATATAAGTGAGCTGCTCTCTGAGCTGCTCCTTTTCAAGGCGCGGCTGCCGCCCGTACCACTGTATCCGATCTGCCGGAGAGCAACTGTAGGACCCTGAGCTCTGAAGCGGAAGGGATGGGAGGCTGGGTACGTGAAGGTCATCCTACGTCTATACAACCATGGCAGCCGTGCGCCCGGGCTATTCAACCCTCTACATCAGTCACTAAGCCACCACCAAGCCTCCGCTACCAGGCCTCCCAATTTAGCCGGGCGGCGAGGCACATGGGCCCGGCTCTCCAACAAAACGCCCATGAAGTGTCCCCCAACATAGTCTCGTGGGCACATGGCATCTATCATACCCCCACCCTCCTCCATCTCCTTTCTTCTGCTAGGATGCTCAAGCAGATGCTCAGAGTGGTGTTTTACATATAAGCAACGACGCCACTTACTTCCTCCATAAACCTTTGCTTAAAGTTGCATATTCGGATGGTTTTGAGTTTCTGAGATAAATATATTAGGTAGATCATTATTATCTACCTTACTTCACTTTGAAGTAACTTTTAATTTTAAATTGCTAACTTTTGAGATAGTTGAAGTGCAAGCATGCAAAATTAATGTTGGCAAGTATACACCATAGGCTTCTGCAGTAACAGATTCTATTAATTTGCTTCAGTATTCCCTTCTATGTGGTGCCAACTGTTTAGTAAGTGCACCAATATCTAAGTAATATATGCAGAATCAAATCTAGATAATTATCTTGGTTTTGAAAATTTGATATTTTCATCGGACTATGAAATTTTAATTGATTAGGACAGGGCAGTACCTATTTGACTTACTCTTATTCAGGTTATATCCTTTCTATGAAAGATGTGGATGGGGGAGTAGCTTAGGACTTAATTATCGTCATTGAGCATGTTGGCGAGGCTAACATGGATAATTTGCATACGAGGCCAGTTTCTCCTTTCCTGTTATTGCTCACTCCTTTTCTCACTCACTTGCTGACCTGGCACTGTCCTGTGCACTTCACTCTCCCCACCCACCCTCGCCTCTTACTTGGGGGGTGCGTGCTGATGGGTCTACATGTCTCCTGCTCCGGTCTGCTCTGACCTGCTCATCCTTGGTCCCAGTCGGGGCCGCTTTGATCACGATTACCGAACATGAATTGGGTCACTGTCACCCGCTTGCCTGGCCTACCTGTAGGTTGATTTATTTTTAATAAATTTCTTAAATACTCTCTCTTTGTTCTGTTTACTGTTCTGGGCCGAGTTAAGTGAATTGTTAATATTGTTATTATTACTGTCATCATCACCATTATTTTTTTTTTTTTTGGGGGGTAAATATGTTTATTCTGCTGAATAAGTCTTTTGTCAGTGCCGAAGCATGGTCTTCCAGCCATTTTTCAATTCAGGGTTATTTACACAAAAGGTATATAGAATAAGGTGTACAATACCTGTTGAATAGACAATTTGCACCATGTAACACAATGAAATTCTGAAACCCAAAAGTTCCATAACAATATGGTACAGTAGTGTCATATAACCAGATCAATATTAGTCAGACCAATGTGAGTATTTACATAGTATTTAGAATGTAAGCAGAAGTTATCTTCTGTATTCAGTTGGTAAACTTGTAGTAAGTTTTAATGTTCAGTTGCAGTTAGGCAAGCGGTATATAAATGTTGGTTTGTTAGGAAAATTCTAGTGTAACTCTAATGTAGCTAGTTATGTGAGTTTATGAATTATGTTGTTGGGGTGGGGTTGTTAATAATACACTGGACCATCTGTGACCAGTGAAGCAGTGGGACCAATCCCAGTGCATTTAGGTCTTAAATTTTACATTTTTACCTGGACTGTCTCTGTCATCGTATATGGTTGACTGGAGATAACAGAGGAACAGCAACAAAGTAAAAAAGTGGGGGGTGGGGGGGGAGAAACCGAGGCTGAGCGTTTGGTGGTCTGCCACTTACGGTATGGTGACGCCATGGAACATACTTTACTGCAAGTGCAACTGCATAAGGGCCTGCCCAATCCGATGTACTCTTAGTGAGTTTTTAAATTCTAGGTAAGAGGACGCTGCCCTGGTTCTGGTTGGTAGGTTGTTCCACATCATGCTGCCTTTGTAAATTGGTGCTTTAATTAGTTTGTTTGTGGAAGGCTTGGGGTCTTTGAGTAGAGTGGAATCAGCCCGTCTAGTATTCCTTTTTGTGTTTTCTATATATTGGGTATCTCTGGCTCTTCTGTACATAAGTGATAGGAGATGTGAATCTCTTCTAACCATTAGGTAATCTAGGTTTGCTTTGTCATGCATTTCCTGTACACTTAGTGTTTTGCCAATATGCAGTGTTATGGGTTGTGCCCTTGCCTTCCTTGCTTTGGTGCCATAAATGACAAACTCAGTTTTATTGGTGTTAAGGGATAGTTTGTTTTCACTACACCACAGGTTAACCCTGGTCAGCACTGTCCGAACCTGATCGGTTGCTATTTGGAAATATTTATTGTGTACTATTAATAGTGTAATTACTTTTGTTGTTATTACTTTCTTAAAGCCATGTAAATAGCTAGCATGTGCAGACCTTTAAACCGGCCAAGCAATAAGTGGCTGCTATGGTGATTAGACAATAATGCAACAACACTATAAGAAAAACCCAACTGCATGCAGGAATTGATTATGTCCAGTTTGGGGAGTGCGTGGCGTGTTATTTTGATTATCAAAAGGGGTAGGGGGTGGGGGGGGGGGGTGTATCGGGACTGGAAAGAGGAGGGGGGGGGGGCCCAAATGTGTGGTGTGCTGATAAGGGGGGCAATGAGTTGGACCGCATCCATCCACAGATAGGACACACGACGACGGGCTTCACTAATAAATAGGTACCACTATTCTGTTTTAAATTCAAGTAAAATTACACCAAACTCTAATCTAACCTTCCCCCTCCCTCCGGCCCTTCCCCCGTCTCTCCCGAATCCGTTGCTTTATATACAGTAAAACCTATCTAACCGACCACCTCCACAAATCGACCTCTCCCCTATAGCGATCGCTTTATTTTGGTCCCAATAATACCATTGTAAGGATATTCAACTCCCTAAACCGACCACATCCCTAAATGGACCACTTAAAGTCGGTCCCAAGGTCGGTCGATTAACAGAGTTTTTTTTTACTGTATTTACATCACATTAGGCTTTGTGGGATAGTAGGTTACACATTGAGCACGTTCACGTTGTTGCTTTATTTATATACAAAAAAGAGAAGGAAATGCTGGTGAATTGTTTGCACAACACACCACAGAGTTCCCCCCCCCCCCCCTACCCGATGTGCTTTTATGGGTGGTCTGCGTAACTATGTGAGGGCAGAAGACCAGTTTCATGTCATTGACTCAAACCCGAGGATCCAGGTTAGTATCTGGCACACCCACACCACCACCCACACCTACATACCTACACACACCTACATCCACCACCCACACACCTACACGCACCTATATCTACCCCACACACCTACACACCTACACACGTGCATCCATACCCACACCCACACATCCAGATCCACACACCTACACCCATACCCACACCTACACCCACACCCACACACCTACATCCCAACACACATCCACACCCACACACCTACATCCATACCCTCATCCGCACCCACACCCACACCACCACACACACACTCACATCCACCCAGCCAAACCTGCATACACCCGCACCTACACCCATGGCCACACACACACACCCGCATCTACATCCATACCCACCCACACCTACACCCGCACTTACACCCACACCCGTACCCGCATCCACACCTACAACCCACACCCACACTCACCCCACACCCTCACATCCACAACCACACCCACACCCACATCTGCATCTACATCCACATCCACAGATACACCCACCACACCCACACTCCCGGCCGCACCTTCATCCACATCTACACCAACACCAACACCCATACACACCCATACACACCCATACCTCCAGCTGCAGCCACACACTCACCCTCACATTCCCACACCCACACCTACAACCACACACACCCATACCTCCAGCCGCTATCATACACTCACACTCACACCCACACCCACACACTCCCACACCCACACCTACAACCACACACACCCATACCTCCAGCCACTATCACACACCCACACTCACACTCTTGTGGTCTTCTCTGTGGCGGAGTGATTAGAGTGTCTGACGTTTTTCTAGGTCAGACTCCAAACCTGAAGGTCAGGGGTTCGATTCCCCATGCCCCCCCCCTACCTCTGCCAATTTTGATTTCCACTGCTGTGTCTAACTTACAGCGTCATCAAAGGCCAGTTGCTCTCATACCATGTCTATGTGGTGTGGGAGGTTAAAAATCCCTTGGGTCGGTAAAAGTGTAGTCTTGGACTTTCTATCGACAAACTATGGTGAAAACAAGTCTATTCAGACTTATCCATGAGAGACAGTATAAATCTTCACGAAGAAAAAAAACTACCCACACCCACACCCCCATACCTCCAGCCGCCACTACACGCCCCCACACACCTACACCCACACACACCCATACCTCCAGCCGCTATCACACACCCACACTCACACTCACACCCACACTCCCCCAAATCTGCACTGCTACAGATCACGGCACCGCATTGGCTGAAGAGTGGATACCATAAATTGACCACCACGGGTTAAAGTAACAGTAGGGAGGGCTCCATATGTCAGGCCAAATCTCCGAGGACTTTTCCTTCAGAACCCCTGCTCAATCGCTCCCCCCTTTCATATCCCGGCCTCTCGTACAGTCTCAGACCCTTCTGATCCATAGTCTCTCAGCTTCTTACAGTTGCATAGTCCGATGGCTTTGAGCTTCTGTCATTTTTATGAGATAAATATATTAATTTTATTATTATAAATCTACCTTTGAAGTAACTTTTATTGTAAATGACTTTGAGATATTTTAAGTGCAAACATATAATATTAATTTTGGCAATCACACCAAAACTCTGACGCCATAGGCTCAGCAGTAATAGGCTCTCTTAAATTGCCTTGGTATTCCCTTCTGTTTATCAAGAAATGCTTAATAAGTGAATCAGTATCTAAGCTAGATATGTTGAATCAATTCTACATAATTGTTATGTTTTTTAAAATTTGGATGCTTCATTGGACTATGCAGCTTTAATGCTACCGCCCTAAGTTACTTTCGGCGCCTTTCCTCCAGCTCCCCATTCTGCGCCATACCCCCCCCCCCCACACACACACACCCTACTCATCCTTTTCCCGACTTACACTCAAACACATTTTGTTGAGTTGTGTAGATTTCTTGGTCCTGCACCAACAGTTTTACACTGCAAGCAGCATGCATGACCTTTTCACAAAAGTAAAACAAGAAAACATTTTAGCCTTTTTAAGGGCAGCTGGTCTATATCATCACATATAGTCCCTCAAACAAATTAGATCCATTAGCAACCTTTAACTTTTATCTTAATTCTATTTCCTTTAGCCACAAATTATGCAACTGTGAGCTTTTTAGATCCACAGTGTACTGACACAAATTTGATTCTGTGCTTTTGCATTCTGTAAAAGCGATGGTTGAATAAAAAACAAACAATTCTCGCTGTGAATATGGCCTATGCTGCTGACACGGCGTAAAGAAACCACCAATCAATCAATCAATCAATCTTCCTCCCTGTTTTGCTCCGTTCCTCTAGGTCTCCTATTCAGCATACATATAAGGATATGTATTCTTTCTCATCCTCCTGTTATCCGTCACTATTCTTTTCATGATTGTCCTCCTCGTCCTCTATCCACAGTTCTTGTGTCCCTCGTCTCCTTCTCTTCCTTTGGTCCGCACAACCCTGTTGCCCCTCCGTCGTGAGCTCCCTCCAATACCCACTTAAGCATCACAATTTCCATGGTTTCTGGACCTCCTTTGCATCCCACTTCCTCATGCATTGTCCCCATTTCGCCTCCTGTTGTTTCTCCCACCTCCTGTTCCCACTAACCTCCCACTCCTCCTCTAAATCTTTCTTTTCTTTCCCACCGTGCACCTTTCGTCAGTTGTTTGGAAGTCCAGAGTTCCCCTTCTAGTCTGTCATTACTTCAGGTGGCTTCATCCCTCCTCACGTCCTGCGTTCCTACTCTTTCTTGTCATCACAGTAACACCACCGTTTTATTATCTTGCTTTCAACTCTTCTTTGTTATCCAATTCGGTCTCTTCTTCTGATTCGATCTCCACTTGATTTCTCCATGATTCCATCATCTTCTTCCTCTCGTTCATTCCCTTCTTGTACTTCTTCTTCTTCTTCTTCTTCGTCGCCACCGTCGTCCTCATTCTTTACAATTTCGTCTTCTTCCATTTCTCTCCTCCTTCCCCCTCTTCTTCGCCTTTTCTTCCTCTTATTCCCCTTCTTTACGCTTTGTTCTTCCCTTCCGTCCTTCACCCCTCTGTTTCTCTCTTCTGTTTCTTCTCCTGCTTCCTCTTCTTCGTTTTCTTTT
The DNA here is from genome assembly GCA_030323885.1 of Branchipolynoe longqiensis. Lineage (NCBI taxonomy): Eukaryota > Metazoa > Annelida > Polychaeta > Phyllodocida > Polynoidae > Branchipolynoe > Branchipolynoe longqiensis. The sequence goes on along the minus strand of CM059187.1, from coordinate 113,863,610 downwards.
TCTGTTCTTCTTCTTCTTCTTCTTCGTCATCGTCTATTCCTCATTCTTTACAATTTCGTCTTCTTCCTCTTCCCCCTTCTCATTTTCCTTCCTCTTCTTCTTCTTCGTTTTCACTCCTTTTTTTCTCTTCGTCTTATTTTCTTCTTCCACTTTGCTACGCTTTCTCTTTCTCTCTTTTCTCTTCTCTTCCGTTCTTCTGTTTCTTCTTCTTCTGCCTCCTCTAGGTCATGTTTTCTCCACCATGTTCTTCCTTTTCTTTTTCTCTTCTCCTCTTCTCTTCTCACTCCTCTCACCTTCCTTACCATCACTTCCCTCCAACATTCCTCTCCTAGTCTCCCCCACCCTTCTCCATCCAGCATCAACATCGTATCCACTTTACTACCATCTCCATCCCATCATTCCCTCCTCCTTCCGCCCACAACCCCTCCTCCAGGGACCTTCCGCACCTTAACCCATGGTGTATTGACGTCTGTGCCGCCGGGCGTTGGTGTGGCCGGGGAGGAAGGGGGTGGATGAGAGGATGCGCGGGGGTGGGTGGGGAGGGTGAGGGGGAAAGATTGAATGTGGTAGGTGTAGTGGGTACTCTATCGATATGACTCCTGGCCACAGCCCAAGATCGGAAACACCCGCCCCGCCAACCCCCACCGCCCAGTCTACACACCTCCTCCCGCCGTCGCTGCTCCTGGATATGATGCGGAACGCCTCGCCGCGATGCCCAGTGCAGTAGTATAGCAGAAGAGGTGCATTGTGGGGGCGTGGCTGGTAGTACTATATAGGCGGGAGGGCGGGCGGGCGGACGGGCAGCAGGCGCGCATCTTGTCTTGTAGCAGACTCAGGGCGGGGCCTGTGCAGAGAGCGGCCGAGGTGGGTGCGCGCCGCGTCGACCCCCGCCACGCGGCTACAGTTCAAGGGGTGCCTGGCCACGCCCGGCCGGCACCACATCCTCATCACTTCCGCCAAAACCTACACCACTGTCACCGCACCGCACCTCCTCCTCTTCCTCCTCCTCCGCTAACACCGTCGGGAGCTCATCAGACAAGGCGGCCGCTAACCCGCTGTAACCCGACCAGCGGCAACTGTAGCGGCGGCAGGAGCCACTCACCGCCCCTCCTCCTCCTCCTCCTCACACTCAGGTACCGCGAGCTGCTTGCTCCTCTCCACGCCACCCCTTCACCGTGTGCAGCATGCGTCAGTGCTACCCGCCGTCTCCCCTGGCAGGGTCCTGCGTCGCCCGCCCGCCCGCCCGCCGCCCGCCAGGCCCCGCCCCGCCTCGGACCCCGCCACCCCCGCCTCCTCCGCCTCAACCCGTCCCTCCCGCCACCCCTGCCTACACCGCGCCACTTCCAGGGTCAACGGCCCCCCCGGCTGCGTCTGGGACAGTCAAGGACAACACGTCCATCAGCATGGTCGTCGTCCGTACAGGCGTGCGGGGAGCTTTAGCTGCAGATTCGCCGAGCACCACACGCGCTGAGGACACGCGCGCACACACACTCAGCAGGGCCGCCACCCTCCCGTTGCCAGCAAGCCAGCAAGCCAGCCGGGCGGATAGGCGGTGCCATATTGCGGCTGCGTGCTGAGGAGGTGATTCAGACGGATCTGTGTGTGCCTCGTGTCTTGGATAAGTGTGATACCGACTGGAGGACAAACGGACGGGGCGCTGAACCACCGCTGAACCGCCGCCTCTGCACACACGGCCGGCCGGCCACCGGAGCAATTCATTGTGTGACTAAGGCGATTAGCCCTCAGGCTCAGCCATGGGCGTTGACGGTAAGACCACGGTCGGCCGCGGTTGCAGCCACCGACGGCCGGACCGGCTTCAATAGGCCGTAGTCGGTCGGTGGGCGGCGGTGAAACAGCATCTACTGACTGACCGGTCAGCTACAGCTACACACGTGTCGCCCGCCGTGTGACCCGTGTTTGTTCCGGAGAATCAACTGGTTGATGGCCAATTAGGCACCGCATGGTCGTCGTGAGGGGCCGCTGGGTGGCGCCACGCCCCGGCCGCTCTTAACCTGCGGGGTGATTAGATTGCCAAAGCTAGTCCTCTCCACCTGACAGCTCGCTCACCTGTCTGTGCGCTGCTCTGCGTGGCTCTACAACGCCCATTGCTAATAGTGCAGTGATCTGGGAGGTCTGGGCGGGAAGTAGAGCTGTAAGGAAGCAGCGGGGTGCTGAACGCTGAAGAGGCAGTGAATCACTGCCAAACCCCCTCCCTCCTCTCTCTCACCACCACCAGGAGGCGCTATGCGCCTCGCAACGGCTCCAGTTAGCTAGCTAGCACACTGCAGCAGCTTATCTGCATGGATCTCGGACAGCACGCCTGGCCCTGAAGGCCCGCGAGCAGCTCACAGGTACGTCCTGCAGTGGCAAGGCCCGACACACGAGTGGCAGGGCAGCTTCCGCCGCGCATGCGTGGCGCGTTTCACGCGAAAGTGCGCGTTGTGATCTGAATCAGCACTGCGCACCCACACACACATACTCACTCACTCACTCACTCGCCCCCCCCGCCCCCCCCCCTCCCACGCATCTACCAATCACAGGTGCGCAGGGTACAGAGTTAACTAACACATAGACTGTATATGTAGGCAACCAACCACACACATCGGTCGATGTCAATCCGGCACTTTTTGTGATTCGCCACATCGCTAGGACGGAGAACCCATCGGCGCATTTTTATCATTCCGCAGTTCACCGTGCACACACACGTGCACAGACATGCGCCACGATGACTTGACTTGACTTCTGGGATTTGTAACCTTACAACGGTTACCGGCCGCAGAACTGCAGCAATATAGAGAGGCACTGATAAATCGGTCCAATCTTTGGTTGAAGATTAATCTTCTGGTGGGACGGTTGTAGAAGCTGGGGGATGTCTTTACAATGATTAAATGATGAGTCGTTGGAGCGGCCCCGAATCACTCCGGTCCGGCGGTAGCACAACACTTGTATCCAGCAGACAGCACCAAGGGTTTACAAGGAATGGACAGGTAAAGGTGGGTCCAGCGGTTCCAGCAACAAGAACAAAGCGCTACGATGGCTACCGGTCTGTTTACACCACCGCATGCGGATCACACCGAGCCGGAGCAGTGTTGCCACTCGACCACCTTTACTAAGTAGGCGTGGGAGGGGCCGTGCGAGAGAGGCGAGGCGAGGGGAGGGGGACACACTGCGACTGTGAACTAGAGAAGCGCCTACGTGAGGATACGGGTGTCTTTCTGTTGTCGATTGGATCAATACAACCTGCTTAGTCATGCGCACAGGCATAGAGCAAGCGATACAGTCAGAACTTCGTGGGAATGTCTGAACACGCGAAATGTAATCGGATCAGTGTATTAGCAAACCTAGCGTGTGATTAATTTACCACCAAAGGCAAACTGAACCTTATTAGTCTGTTTTCTAACCTGTTCAGAATCGCTGCTCTAATCCTAAGTAGATTATCATTTATATCGGCCTAATCCTAAGGATATTATATCGGTTCCTGCCTGCCAAGGTCTTAAATAGATTATACATTTTTTAATGGGTATTTTTTTCTTCTTTAGTAAGTAGAAGCGGATTTTAATAGCTCCGCGTGTGTGCTTGGTTTATAATCGTAAACGAGTGAGCTGGTCCTTAAGTACTGGGTTATTGAACCAGTGGGAGTGTTCTTTTGGGGAAGTAAGTGTTTCTAGGGAGGAGTGAGTGTTTTAAGAGGAAGTATTTAGTGCTTGGGATGGGGGTGGGGACGGGTTACTTGAGACGGGTAAGTTCTTCGGGGGAGTGGGTGCGCCCAGTGTAGTGCGTCGGCCGCTGTGCCGGGTGGGAGTCATGCCAAGGTGGCACTGTAGGCTGGCTCTGCGGGAGGACGCGCCGTGCTCGAGTCGGTGCCGGACCATGCGCGACGCCAGGGGGCGCCACGCGACTAGCGCGCGGTATCAGCGCCACCCAGCGGGCAGCTTGGCGTGACGGCTGCAGTGCGCTTCAGAAGCACACCATGGAGGGCAACGGTCTGCGTCAGGCCATCCACATCACGCTGCGTGGTCGCTATAACATCACCTACTCAGGGACACTCATTCTGCATGGCAACATAACGTCACGGCTGGCCCCTGTGGAGGACGTCTCCTCCAACAAGACGAACGGGGAGGAGGGCTATGACGGCACAGGGGCCAGCTACTACGTCATAGCCGTGGTACTGGTGTACGGCATGAGCATAGTGGCGCTCATTGCGTCACACATCAAGCGGCGTCAGGATAAAATCACCGAGGACAAGCAGATAGACAAATATCTCCAGGACTTCCAGATAATAAAAGAGGTGCATGCCAGGGACAATTATAAGAACCTCAAGAAGAGTGTCATGAACAAAATCAACTGGGACCGCAAAAAGGACACACATCGGACGTTGCAAAAAAGCATCCTGCCTCTGCTGGCTATCGGCATGCAGGTGGGCGCCGGCCAGGTACCGGTCGACTTCCCGCAAAAGGACGGGCACCACAAGGGGAAACGGAAAGTGTACCCGATCGGGGCGAAGCGGCACTCGGACCCGGACATCAGTGACAGCACCAAGCTGATCGAGGTATCCGATTCCAGGCCGCTTCGTGTGCGCCGCCACTCCTACATAGACCAGCCCTACGTGCACCAGGACTGCGGCGGGGTGTCGCTGCACCTGCTCACTATTCCCGACGGGCACTTCCCACTCGCTGGCGTGCACCTCACGCCCACCACAGCCGCCGGCGGGCCCCCTGGCTGCGGCTCCACGCACCAGCCGCTGACCACCGACTCGGCGAGCGCGCGGCGTTTGCGTTTCTCGACGAGCAACACAAGCGTCTCACGCCTTGACCGCAGCCTGAACTCGATCGCTGAGCGCGAGGAGGACGAGGAAAGGGACCTGACGCCGCCGGCGCCGCTGCCCCGCGCCCGGTTCGCCTCGTCCGCGTCGATTGGCGACCCGCCGAGCCAGCACACGAGCCTCGAAGTCCCCGTGACCAAACTGCGGCGGATCGGCGTCGGTCTCCCGCCGTCCGCCGACTCCTTCTCGGACCACGCGCCGATCGTTCACCGCCCGTCCGTAGTCTCGGTAGCCGTGCACGAGAATGAGGGCGAGCATGAGATCAGCGTCCGCATCGATGACGTCGACACGTGGGAGACTCCGGCGGACGCCTCCTCGCATGACAGCAGTCTGTGCCTCTCTGACGAGGACGACTCGACGCCCGTCATACTGCCGCTGACTTCATATCCAGTGAGTATCATGGTTGAAGCCGATGATGACGACGAGGACCTGGAGGACCCGGACATGATGTTCCGCGACCCCGAGGAGGTTTACTTCGAGGAGGACGAAGAGCCAAAACCGCCGCGAAGGCGGACTTTCGGCGAAGAGTTAGAGGAGTGCAAGTTTTCGCCGCAGACGCTGCTGGCCAGCATCAAGTTCACGGGCGGGACGCTAAACCCGCATACCAGCCCCCACCGCAGCCGCAGCGCATCCATCACCTCGCTCTTGTCGCGCCGCAACTCCAAGGACCGGCGCCGCTCGATCGGGTCGATCGGGCGCGACGCGGACGGACTGACGGTGGTTGCGGACGAGGTGGACCCGCAGCATATCACCTGTCTGTAGTGTAGAGTGTGCTAACTCCAGCAACAACCAAACATGTGTTAAGTTGTATAGGCACACATGCATACCAAGTGTCAGCATGTGCGATTGACTATATATATATATATATATATGTACATATATACAATTATATATATATATGTGTATATACATGTATAATTATATATATGTATATATATAAGTATATACATGTATACGTATATATGGTCATATATATGTATATAAAAGTAATATATGTATATAAGTATATATATATATATGTAAATATAGGTAGATATATGTATATATAATTATGTATTTGTAAATATAAGAATATATGCATATATAACTACATATATATACAGCAAAAAAGCCTCCAAGATACTTTCTTCCCCTTCTTTCACATTGTGATGGGCGCAGAGTTTTGCGACTTCTTCACTCTTAAAAACCCTCGCACAAAAGAAGAAAAAACACATCAAAACCACAAGCCAAATAACACATTGGGGTTTAATGGTTACTGGATCAATATGGTGGAAATGTGCTGCTCGTTGATTGATACATGTGGTGTCGTGTTACATTGTGTGTGTGTATATATATATACGCATCGCTACTGCTACAACAAAAAACCAGCCTACACAAAAAAGCAGATCTCAATGCATTACATAATATATGCGCATGGAGATTACATATGGGTCTGAGGAGCATAGCCAGGGAGAGCTGGTGTATTCTGTACACGTGCAGGGCTCTGATTGGTGGGGAGTAGACAGGTGGAGGTGGCGAGTTGTGCGGTGATGGGGCGGGAGACGCTGGCCCTGATGGAGGGCGCTGTGACTGCTACTTGATGACAACCACGCCCGCCCCTCCCCCCTGCCCCCCTCCCCTCCCCACCCACTCACCCACTCACTCACTCACTCACTCACCCACTCACCGCTGCCCTTCCAAGTGACCACACCTGGTAAGTAAAGGAGCACAGGTGAATGGACGCCACACCCAGCAAGCAGCTGCGGTCTCACCCTACTGCATTGCTTGCTGAATGCCACAGGAAAATAATGAACAGATAATTGGATCATAATACTATTCAGCCGATCACTAATGATTCTTAATATAATTATTATTGTTAACCCGAGCGGCGAACTTAACTGGGTGATTATTTCTATCTGTGGCAGCATCCCCCAACCATGGCTTCACAACGTCAATCTACTGCTCAAGAATTACCACCCGCATCCACTTCTCAACACTGCTGCGTATTCTTCCCCTCTTATGCCTAGTACACACATACCGTTTGTACACACCCACCTACCGTATACGATCTAAAACTGCCCATTTCGCGCACAAAAATCGCTAGGTGTGCGCTCCCCACGCACACCTAGCGATTGCGATTTGCGACTAAAAACTCAGTTTTAGGGCTAAAACGGGCCGATTACGATTGCGATTTGTGATTCGAAAAATGAATCAGCCCATTTTCAGTTTTAAGCGGGTCGGGTCGAGTCATGAGTTTTAGTGTGCGAATCATATACGGTATGTGTGTACCAGGCATTAAACAGTTAGGGAGAGAAGTCAAATCCTTCAGTGGGGGATTATATATAATATGAGTGGATTGTGGGAGTGTGTTGTTGTTACTCAGATTTAATTTGCCGTGTTATGTGTTATTAATTATGATATATTCTGTAATGTGTGTAAATGTTTAATGTTATGTTTTATCAGGAGGGGGTATTTGTGTATTTTTCTATATTTTACGTTGCATAATACGATCAAAGCATCACATTTTGTAAATCGAAATACTTACATAGGTTTGATTCTACTAAATGTGACCTAGATTCGGGTCAGTCATTAAACATTCATTACAGTTTGGGGCTTCTGTATTATAATGGTATGTTCGAAAACAAGTAAACAAAGCCTGTTATCAGCATTTCGGCCAACACACTCACATTAATTTGACATGTTTATTTTTACTTTAAATATCTCCAAATTAACCTTTAAAATAAAATGGATTTTGTAGCTAAAGTATAGTAGATTTTAATGATTAACGATCTAATTTTAATCACAATGACAACAACTCAAAATGATCATATTATGCAGCTTTAACAATGCCCTACTTGCTCAGGTGGTTATGTATGTTGGGGAAGTTATCCGTTAGGGTTTTGTGTGTGTTATTTCTTCCGTGACTTGGTCGTGTGTCAGTTGAGTTTGTTTCCGTTGGCGTCATATAGACCAGTTGGTTGTGTGTACGAGTGTTGTAACTGGTCGGTTTGTGCCTGTTACTTGCGTGTATGTTCCAGTTTTTATGTTTGTTTGAGTCCTGAGTCCAGTGTGTTTATGTCCGGCTGGTTCATTCACGGCCCCCCGGGATGTGTGTCCATTCGGTTTAGCTGTGTTATGTTCATGTCTGTTGGAAGTTACAGTAGTACCTGTCTTTAATAGACACCTCTGTATCTAGAACAATGTTGTTCTGATATGGCAGCTGTCCTAGCTGTGACGCCAGGGATAGTCGAATGAGACACAAATAGTTCATGCTTTGAAAATATTGTTTGCACATGGCATGAGTTCATCGATCATATGGGTCATTGAAGGCAGGTGCTGCTAAAATGCAAAATATTCATGTCTGTTAGGGTTGTGTCTTTTGAGGTTGTGTCTGTTTGGGTTATGTCTGTTGGGAGTGTGTCTGTTGGGGTTATGTCTGTTGGAAGTGTGTCTATTGGGGTTATGTTTGTTGGGAGTGTGTCTGTTGGGGTTATGTCTGTTGGGAGTGTGCATGCTGGGGTTGTGTCTGTTGGGGTTGTGTCTGTTGGGCTTATGTCTGTCGGAAGTGTGTCTGTTGGGGTTGTGTCTGTTGCGTTGTGTCTGATGGGGTTATGTATGTTGGGAGTGTGTATGTTGGGGTTGTGTCTGTACGGGTTGTGTCTGTTGGGGTTATGTCCGTTGGGGTTGTGCCTGTTTGAGGTTGTGTCTTTTGGGATTGTGTCTGTCGGGGTTGTGCCTGTTAAGTTTGTGCCACATCCATTATATGCGGTTATGACACTGTCTGAATGTAGTATGGTTCCAGCTGGAGTCACTTGTACTAATTTCAACAATTCACTGCATATTTTCGCCCAAATTCTCAAACTATTATAAATGCTCTGTGTACTCTAAAAAAACTTCAATGATACATGATGTAAGAAAGCATACATATCAATTTAAAAGTGTTCACGAACTGAGTCAAACCTGCTGTTTTTGTTCGCACAGTCAGTACATGTACATATGAGTAACTTAGCAATTTGAGTGAAAATAGACAGTGAATTGTTGATGAGAGACAGTTGGCGGCCGCGACATCTAGCAGTGAGCGTTGCACTGACTGGTTTTAGGCTGGTTGTTGCCTGCCCGCAGCTTCTGGGGTTAGTGTTCTCAACCAACGTGATCCCAGTGTAGAGGGTGAGAGGATCACCAGCCAACATAAGAACAAGCTGTACGTCATGGTTTCCGAGACATTTGTGTCTAGTGTTGTATTTTACTCTTAGACACATGACCGCAGTAAGATAGTTGAAGTTATCCATGGCCGTCACTGTATTGAGTATAATTTGTTAGAGATTATCCAGTTAATTAATGATAACCTATAAGGTTATCCGGTTGAGTGATATATATATACCTCATGGTTGCGGCAATATCAATATAATCTGCGTCTGGGGAATCATTCTCATTAATATCACTGCTTGTTGCATTCAATGTACGTACATATATATATATATATATAAGAAATCGACTTTCATAATAAACCCCAGCTCCCAGAACTAGAAACTACATTACCCAGTTATAAGGTTACGTAACTTGAGGAAACACTCACTTGGAACCCCATCCTGTTCTGTGTCAGCATGCGCACGCACACATTAATGCTGGCGCTGATCAGAATGGGGTGCTGTTGTCGTCTTCCCTTTATCAAAGGAGGAGCACATCACGGCGCCATCCATCTATGGTGCCACCAATATATTATACCCACATTGCACTTTGTGCAACAGGATAGAGCTCTGCTTTAAATGCGAGCTTCCTGCCCAGACACACACATATACATACACATGTAAAGCAGAATCCACCTCATGGATCACCAGGTTTAGAGGGTGTCAGTTTGAAGAGGAGGGTGCTGCTTTGCGCTCCTTCTCTGGCACAGGCAGGAGACCAGGGGAGGTGTCCCACGAGTATTATTGACCCTCATGCCCCCTTGTGATGCATGGGGACTGCCATCCACAATGGGCCACCCGCCATGCACTACATCACCCCCCCCCCCCACACACACACAGATACAAACAGACACACACCCTCACACACACACTCATCATCAGCCCCAGTCATTCACCAGCACTGATGGAATTCGGCCAGGACCTTCAATTCGCAGATAGCAAACTATGGGGGTAATGTCTATTGGGAGTGTGTCTGTTGGGGTTATGTCTGTTGGGAGTGTGTCTTTTGGGGTTGTGTCTGTTGGAGTTATGTCTGTTGGGAGTGTGTCTGTTGGCATTATGTCTGTTGGGAGTGTGCATGTTGGAGTTGTGTCTGTTGGGGTTATGTCTGTTGGGAATGTGTCTGTTGGGTTTATGTCATCGGCCATGACATCTAGCAGCGAGCATTGCACTGATTGGTTTTAGGCTGGTTGTTGCCTGTCTTGGGCTTTTGGAGTTAGTGTTCTCAACCTACGTGATCCCGGTGTACAGGGTGAGAGGATCACTGGCCAATATAAGAACCAGCTGTACATCATGGTTTCCAAGACATTTGTGTGTAGTGCTGTATTTTACTCTTAGACACATGTCTGCAGTCAGATAGTTGAAGTTATCCATGGTCATCACTGTATTGAGTATGATTTGTTAGAGATTAGCCAGTTAATTAATGATAACCTATAAGGTTATCCAGTTGAGTGTTATATACATACCTCATGGTTGCGGCAATATCAATATAATCCGTGTCTGGGGAATCATTCTCATTAATATCACTGTTTGTTGCATTCAATGTACATACATTTTGCGGTACCGCTGATCAATTAATCAGCCTGTGTTATATATTATATATATATATATATTTATATATATATAAGAAATCGACTTTCATAATAAACCCCAGCTCCCAGAACTGGAAACTACATTACCCAGTTATAAGGTTATGTAAAGCGAGGCAACACTCTCTTGGAGCCTCATCCTGTTCTGTGTCAGCGTGCGCATGGGCACAATAATGCTGGCGCTGATCAGAATTGGGTGCTGTCGTCGTTTTCCCATTATCAGAGGAGGGGCACATCGCGGTACCATCCATCTATGGTGCCACCAATATATTATACCCACAATGCACTTTGTGCAACAGGATAGTGCTCTGCTTTAAAAGCGAGCCTCCTGGCCAGACACACACATATACATACATGTGTAAAGCAGAATCCACCCCATGGAGCACCAGATTTAGAGGGTGTCAGTTTGGAGAGGAGGGCGCTGCTTTGCGCTCCTACTCTGGTGCAGGCAGGAGGCCCGGGGAGGTGTCCAACGGGTATTATTGACCCTCAAGCCGCCTCATGATGTATGGCACCTGCTCTCTGCAATGGGCCACCCACCATGCACTACATCACGCACCCCCCCACACAAAAAGATACACACACACCCTAACACACACACTCACACACACTCATCATCAGCCCCAGCCATTCACGAGCACTGATGGAAATCGGCTAGGACCTTCAATTCGCAGATAACAAACTATGGGGCTAATGATTTTTGTTCTTGTCTTTTTTTGGGGGGTGGTTGGGGGGGCTGGGGGGAGGTGTGTGTGTGAGAGGGAAGAGTGCAATGGTTATCAGGTTTGACAACTATGAGAATTCTGTGTGAAAATAAACACATCTCAAAACACCCCCAATGAATGTTAGGTCAAAGACATCTAGAACTATGGGAATAGTATTTTTTAAATTGTTTTTTATAAGGTCAAAGAACCATTGAACTGTGGGAATGGAATTATGATTAATCGTTTTTTATTGGGGGTCCACAATAAGTATCAGGTTTATATATATATGTTTGGTGGATCATTTGTGTGATTTTCGGGAGTGGTTATTGGAATTGTCTTTAAGGGGGGGGGGGGGTGCGCATGGGAGAGCATAGGAAGTTGCTTTATGTTTGTTGCAACCCGCTCCCCCTGCGGCAGATACAAAAAAGGATGGCGCTGGTTGTGGGGAAAACTTGTCACCAAGTCATCCTGTGATTGGACGATGGTGTAGTTCTCAGGTGTCCCGATAGGTTGTGATTGCAAATGATTACACCGTCCTCTTCGACTCAAGCTTAGTTGCCCAAATTATGCGTCAAAGTCAGTCTATCAACACGACCTGATTAGCGTGAATTTAGAGCAGGGCTAATGCTACTATGGATTCACAAATTAATGTGTTTGTAGATCTCTTTTATCAAGGGAACAGCACAGTGCAATGTGCGAAGCGACGGACACTAGCCGGCATTAAGGATTGAGTGTCATTGATCGGTGATCTCAAATGTCATATTTGGGATCTAGAAAAATGCTAATTAATAATGAACTCATGGAATCTTATATAGGTACAGAATATCGCAATATCAAGTGTCCCTGTCATTTCCCTTTTCAGTTCCGTTTGTGACTTACCTCTGTCATGCAGGCATTCCAAGTAATTCCGGATATCGGATAATATACGCCAACCATGGCGGTCTAGTATTATGTGTGGTCTATATATATGAGACTGTCTCTAAAGGTGCTAAGCAATATGGGACAAAACTTTGTCAATTGTAACGATCAACATACTATCTGCTTATGCATTTGCTCAGGATAAACTGATTTGTTTTTTACATGGTGTTTCATAATCCCAATAGAATACATATTGATTTGAAGCAAATGTCGTTGTGTTTTCAGTGTAACCATTTTTGTGATGTTTTGTGTCAATCGTTACAATGGACAAAAACAGAAGAGTTATCACCTTTTGAGACAGGCTCATTATACATATAGCACGGCAGTGTTCTGTTGTACCACTGACAGCATACAGATCTGTATTGACTTTTCACTGGCATTTCCTACCCCTCCTCCCCCCAACCTTACCCCAATCCGGTCACACCCCACCATGAGACACTTCACACCAACAATTCACACCAGCATATTAAAGCGCACACCTACCCTCTAATGGATCTGCACACTTTACTATCTATTCACTCCCGTCCCCGCCACATCGATCCTTACCCCCCACTCATGCACCACTATCACCACCACCACCACCACTACTGCTACCAGCGCCATCATTACTGCCAGCTCCACCATCACAACCACCACCACCACCATTACTGCCAGGACCAGCACCAGCACCAGCACCAGCACCAGCATGACCACTACTAGCCCCACCAGCACTACTATCACTACCAACAGCACCGTCACTACCATCACCACCAGCACCACCACCACTACTACCACCACCACCATCCCTACCACCACCACTATTACTAGCACCACCACCACCACTACCATCACTACCAACACCACTACTACTACCAGCACCAGTACCACCATCCCTACCAGCACCACCACCACCAACACTACCAGCACCACTACCACCAACACTACCACCACCACCACCAACAAACACCACCACTACCAGCACCAGCACCACCAACAGTACCGACACCACCACCACCAACACTACCACCACCAGCACCACCACCACCAGCACCACCAACACTACCAGCACCAGCAACAGTACCGACACCACCACCACCAACACTACCAGCACCACCAACAGTACTGACACCAGCACCACCAACACTACCAGCACCATCAACACTACCGACACCAGCACCACCAACACTACTAGCACCAGCACCACCACCACCAACAACAACAACAACACTACCAGCTCCAGCACCACCAGCACAATGGACCACCACTACTACCAGCACCACCAGCACTACCAGCAGCACCACCATTACTACCAGCACCAGCACCACGACACCACTACCAGTACCACCACCATCACTACCAGCACCACCACCATAACTAACACTACCAACACCACCACCACCAACACTACTACCAGCACCACTATCGTCGCCAGATACCATCACCACTACCCATCAGTTCCACTAGCCACCCCCACCCCCACTACCAACACCACCACCAGTACTACCAACACCACCACTACTACCATCACCAGCACCACCATCACTACAACCACCTCACAACTGCTATCACAATCACCACCATCACCACCACCGCTACTACTACCACCACCCATCACCACCACCACAACCACCTCATCATCACTACCATCGTCATTCCCCCATCACCCACCATCATCACTCATCACCACCACCACCATCACCACCACCACCATCACCGATCCCCCACCCCCACCCCCACCCCCATGCTATCTCCCCCACACCCTCCCCCACACAGAGTGGACAAGTGCGCTACAGACCTAACCAGAAACTAGATTAAGTGGCGTTCAAAGATAGCCCCGCCCCTCTCTTCCTAAACCCTTTTTCCTTTCATAAACTCCAGCGAACACTGTCATCCGATATTGGGGATGAGCGTCACCTGATCAATGTTCGCGAATGTCGTAGTCCACACATTAGTAATTGATAGCCCTTCTGCCTGACCCTACCCACAATCCAGTGTGCCTAAAGTTAGGTGTACACTACCCGATATTGGACATTCGGTATTATCTTGTTTTCTGCCCTCCCCGATTAATTATTAATTGAATTGCCTCATTTTTGGGACCCGGATTGCAAACGGTTCCTCTCACCAATCTATCTAAATATTCCCTGGGAGAATATCAGCTATTAATTTTAATTTATCTCATCTCAACGATTACAAAGTATTCACGGACACTGATGAGGGAGGAGAACACAGGAGAGTTGAATGAATAGGGCATCCTTCCGTGCGAGATCACGGGATCAATCCTTGGCTGAGTTAAGCGTAATAATTGTCAAATTTATACTTGTCATAAATGCTAGGATAAAGGGAGCAAGGACTGGTTGGCTCCATGTCGGGATAATGTGACTGAATGGGAAACCAGGTCATGGAATCGACAGCATGGCATCCCAGTGGGGCAGCACTATGAAGTCGCTGCGAGTGCGTACAGTCACAATGTAACTCTGTATCCTCTATTGGTATGAGCTTCAATATTACTTCGACGCAAAACCCTCTAATAAACAATAACCCGAGCTCATCTCCGCTAATAGCCAGTTCCTCCTTTGACAACTCTTCCCACCGCTGTTATTTCCAACGGCCTCATGCTCCTCCGCCCGCCGTCCCCGCTACTCCGCAACCCCCCCGCCCCGGTCCCCGGTCCCCGGTCCCGTCCCCCGTCCTCTCCCCACCCCCTGTTCCCGGTACCCTGCCCCACCGTCCCCTGTCACCCGCCCCGCCGCCCACCGTCCCCGGCCTCCCGCCCCCCGTCCCCTGTCGTCCTCCCTCCCGGCCCGCCCGCCGCGGCTCCGCCGCTCCCAGAGCCGCCCACAGCTCAGTTGTGGCCGTCACAATGTGTAGGCTGTGCGCGTGGCCATATTTATCGATCCCGGAGATCGAACGCCACACCCACAGACACACCCGCCGCCGCCCAGGCCATCCCTGCCCAGCCCCGCCCAGCCCCGCCCCGCCCCGCCCCGCCCCGCCCCGCCCCGCCCCGCCCCGCCCCGCCCCGCCCCGCCCCGCCCCGCCCCGCCCCGAGCCCAGCTCAACTCAGCCGAGGCCCGCCCCACCCGGCCCTGCCCAGCTCAGCCCAGCCAACCCAGCTCAGCCCGGTCCAGCCCAGCCCAGCCCAGCGCAGCCCAGCCCAGCCCAGCTATGGCCCACCAGTCCAGCCCAGCCCAGCCCAGCCCAACTCAGCCCAGGCCCGCCCCGCCCCGCCCCGCCCCGCCCAGCCCAGCCCAGGCAACCCAGCCCAGTCCATCCCAGCCCAACTCATCCCAGCTATGGCCCACCAGCCCAGCCCAGCCGGGCCCAGCCCAGCACAGCCCAGCCCAGCCCAGCCCAGCCCAGCCCAGCCCAGCCCAGCCCAGCCCAACCCAGCCCAGCCCAACCCAGCCCAGGCAACGCAGCCCAACTCAGCCCAGCCCAGCCCAGCCCACCCCAACCCGGCCCAGCCCACCCCAACCCGGCCCAGCCCACCCCAACCCGGCCCGGCCCGGCCCGGCCCGGCCCAGCCCAGCCAAGCCCAGCCCAAGCCAAGCCCAATGCAGCCCAGCCAAGCCCTCCCAAGCAGACCAACCCAACCCGATCCATCTCAGCCCCTCCCAGTCCAAATGTAGGGCTTTGTGTGTGTGTTTTAGGTACCTCTTCTATTCGCACTCCGTAATCAAATTCACACTGACTTCTTGTCCACTGGACACTATGAGAACTATAACTCGGTAAGTGCAGAGACTATTACTATGAGCACTGTGGTCATGAGTGAATACAGACACAGGACAATTGAATCAATACTCGCATACACCACTATATCACTATGCACAATAACTGAACCTCCTGGTTTAAAAAAAAATACCAGACACATGAATATGTTGCCTCTTTCTTTTGTTTGAACTTGGAAGATTCTGCAGCCATTATATACAGTAAAACCTCTCTAACCGACCACCTCCACAGATCGACCACTTCCCTATATCGATCGTTTTATTTGAGTCCCAAACGGTTGCCAATCTAATGATAAAAAAAACCTGCCTAAACCGACCACCTCCCTAAATGGACCATTTAAAGTCAGTCTCATGATAGATCGATTTACAGAGGTTTTACTGTAGTTTAAAACCCAGCCTTGCCAATGTCATATTACATTTTACAATCAGATTAGAACTCAAAATAGAAGATTAACTCACAGGCCAATAGTCCGAATCCGACTAACTCCAACAGTATCAATGTCCATAATTCTATTTTTGAATCTCTAAGGTCCTAAATTGAAATGCAGTTTTTCACGTTGTCAGCATTGCCCCGTCGGTTCATAGGCACTCTGCACGACCGATAACAATGGTTCTACGACAGTTGTTGTAATGCCCGCTAGAGACCTACTGAGAGTGATGCCTGTTGGCAGTGTGATGGGCGTACACCTTTGAGACAAGTGCCATTTTGTTAGCCCCATAGACTTACTATATAAGGCATGCCCAGGCTGAAATTTATGCTATAAAACACCGCCGACTTCCAGCGTTAGCGACATCCACAGGTAGGTGTCTGACTGGCATTACATACACCGGCAGCGTCTCAGACTGGTTGCTATGTTACTCATATTATAGCCGTTCCATATAAAGCCCCTGTCAGACCTTGTCGGACTGGGGAACCGGACACTGTCCAGTACTGTACGGCGATGTTCGGGTACCGTCCGGTACCCATCCGGCAGTGTCCGGTGGTGTCCGGCGGTCTCCGGTAAAAGTTTTTAACGTGTTCAAAACTTCTGCCGGACACCACCAGACTGACGTGTCCGGTTGGTGTCCGGTATGTCTGGTACCCATCCGGTACCCATCCATACATGTCCGGTACCCATCCGGTACCCATCCGTTGGTGTCCGATTTGTCCGTTTTGTCCGGTACATGGGGTTCACAGACGAATCTCGACTGGTCTTTCCCCCTAATTCGTGAGCGGAGGATTTCAGAGGAATAAACTAAAAGGGTGGAGTTTGAGATTACACAGAGCGCATTGATCAGGCCGGGAGACGGGGAGAAAAAGAAAGGAGGGTGGTGGAAGGTGTGGGGTGAGGTATGGGGGAGGGGTGGTGGGTGGTAACGTAATGAGCACGGTGTGTGGGTGACGCGACATCGGAAATGGTTAAGCGGGATAAGGGTGAGTGAGTGGGTGGTAGGGTGGGGTTGTAGGTGGTTGTGTGAAGTGCGGGTGGTTGTGTGGGGTGTGGGTGGTTGAGTGTGGTGTGTGGGTGGTTGAGGGTGGTAGTGTAGGGTATGGGTGATTTGCGTGAGGTGTGGGTGGTTGTGGGTGGGTATGGGTGGTAGTGTAGGGTATGGGTGATTTGTGTGAGGTGTGGGTGGTTATGGGTGGGTGTGGGTGGTAGTGTGGGGTGTGGGTGATTGTCCGGGGTGTGGGTGGGTGTGGATGGATGTGGGTGTGTGTGGGTGTGTGTGGGTGTGTGTGGGTGTGTGGGTGTGTGTGGGTGTGGGTGGTTGTGGATGGGTGTGGGTGGTAGTGTTCGGTGTGGGTGATTGTTCGTAGTGTGGGTGGTTGTGGGTGGTAGTGTGGTGATTTGTGTGAAGTGTGATTGGTTGTGGGTGGTTGTGGGTGGTAGTATGGGGAGTGGGTTGCCGAGTTGAGTGCCGGACATGCGCACTGTAGTCATTTCATCTCACATTTAAGAGACAGTTTAAATTTAGACATAACATGCTGACATAAAAGCATTATTTGCTTCCTTAAATTTGGATTGTATGTCGGAATCATTTTGTCGCGGTTGTATTGCAAATAAACGGGAACTTCATGCCTAGACCGTAAGTCGAATCCACATTTCTGCCATTCTTGGGTGAGCGTCCTAACCAATAGTCCATCTAGGCTCCCTGATGCAATCAACCTACCCTCACACGTGTCTTCTGAGATGAACGCACACTACGGCGATATACACAGGCGCACATACACACGCCATATACACACGCACACATTCACACATGATATACACATGCGCACATACACACGCAATATACACACGCACACATACACACACGATATACACACATGCAGATTCACACATGATATACACATGCGCACATACACACACAATATACACACGTGCACATACACACACGATATACACATGCGCACATTCACACATGATATACACATGCGCACATACACACACAATATACACACGTGCACATACACACATGATATACACATGCGCACATTCACACATGATATACACATGCGCACATACACACGTGATATACACACGCACACATACACACACATACACACACGATATACACACATGCAGATTCACACATGATATACACATGCGGACATACACACAATATACACATGTGCACATACACACACAATATACACACACACAGATTCACACATGATATACACATGCGCACATACACACACAATATACACACGTGCACATACACACACGATATACACATGCGCACATTCACACATGATATACACATGCACACATTCACACGAGATATACACAGGCGCACATACACACACGATATACACACACGTACATTCACACATGATATACACACACACAAACACATTCAGTCGCGATATACACACATGCACATACACATGCGATATACACACACATATTGACACGCAATGTACACATGCACACATACACACACGCACGTACACACTCACACATACACACATGATATACACACACGCACATTCACACGTGATATACACATGTGCACATACACACACGATATACACATGCGCACATACAAACACGACATACATATGCACACATACACACAAGATATACACATGCACACATGCGCACATTCACACGTGATATACACACGCGCACATACACACACCATATATATTCACACACATTTCCACAATTAGACACATACAAACATACACATAGATACAAACACACACATATATAGATCTGCACTGACACACATGCCCGCACACATAACCATACGCATATATAGACATATATATGTATATATATATATATGCTGTGCAAGAATTACACGAATATAATAGCCGGAATATTGCTCCTGCTCCCCAGCACTCCCCCAGTGATCAATTATACAGACGCATATTTCCAGACATAACCACATATATATATATATATATAATATTCATACGCAGCCAAACCATCTATGGATCTAAAATTGAACGCAATAGACAGTCCACTTTTCAAATTGTTATTTAGCGAATGACTGAATAAATAAACACCCTTTATAAAAACAAAAACCCAGTCTAAATCAATAAAACGCTGTGCCTGTTGGCAGCAGCCCAGGCTTTTTTGTCCTGCTATTTCTGCTCCACCAGGGTAGTATCAGTACTTGATACGAACGGCTCTGCTATTGGTAAATTTAATTAACTGATGGATATGATATCTCTGTCCTTACAAGACCGAACATACAAATGTCAAGGAAACTAAACTGGTCACAGAACATCCACAAAGAAATTCCCTGAACCTGGAAAAGGAACTGGAAAAATTACAAACGGTCTACAACAGCCTGAAAATTGAATCTGCATGGTACAAGGCACAATATGAAACCCAAGGCCAGGAAGCCACAAACAAAAATGGCAGACCAAAGACCAAAGACACCAGGCCAAAGGAGAAAAATGAGACCACCACAACACAACTAAACACAGAGAACAAGTAACTGAACGTGATAGTACATGGTATACCGGAAAAGGAAGGAGAAACCATGGAAGACACTGTATCGGATCTACTAAAACAAGCGGAGTGTATGTTTGGATGGACAGTGGTCACAAAAGCATACAGACTCAGAATTTTTTTTAGAAGAAACCAACAGAAAAAAAACCAACGGACAAGAAAAGAAAGGAACAGATGGGGAAAAGGCTGCAAATAAAGATGACACAACAGATGATAGCAAAGACTCCCACAGGCCCAGAGGGATAAAAATACAACTAGAAACAGAAAGTCAGAAGTGAGAGCTTTTCAACAACAAGAAAAGACTAACCAACGAAGACAAATTCAAGAATGTCACAGGCCAGACAGGACAGAGGCAGAAATCCTGGATGAGAAGACGATACAACAAATGTACACCCTAGCAAGAAAAAAAAAATGAAAACACGGCAACGAGAGCACACAACTGGGGGATTTCCTTCCAGGGGCACAACACCCCCTATAGTAACTTATACCCCTGTGAAATTAAGGGTAAAGATGGTCAAACGTACAACTCAGCTGAACAGTATTCTTGCTAGGTCATGGCAAAATATCATAACAAGATGGATACCATGAGGCTCATCGAAGCAACAACTAACCCCTACACCATCAAGGCAATAGGGAAAAAAATATGTCATTCACCTGAATGGGTGAAAACAAACGAAAAAGTGATGGAAGACTTCATCATGGCAAAGTTCACACAGAACGGAGACCTGAAGACTGAGCTACTAAATGCACCAGGAAAAGCATTCAGGGAATGCACAAGATGCCCATACTGGGGCTCAGGACTGTTCCTGCAGAATGCTGAAGCAGGAGAAGTAGTCAAACAGTGCTACAAAAACAAAATGGGTGAAATACTCCAAAAAGTAAGACACAACATCCGCGCAAATGCAGGAAAGTAAAAAAATAAGCATCAAATCGGGAAAAATCCTGACCAGGATGAAATCAAATAAATTAATTAATTAAAACAATAGGAAATGGATTAACAAATACAAATCTTGAGGTAAGCACTAATAAATAACCATGCAAACCCCATAAAATCCATAGCATAAGTATCAGTAGTATAGATGTTCATGGATGCCTGATATGAGGCAGACATCAGAGATACAAGGTAAGTGACAAGGAAGAAGAAAAATACACCGGATTACCACCGTCTCTCGGAACGAGGCAAATATGTAGCAATGCACAACAATATGCATGAAAAATGTACAGCTTACCTGAAGGCCAATATAGAATCACCTCCCCCAAGTGACCAACATATAAAGAAACACTGGGACACCATCCTGGTGGAAATATGAAAACATTTGGACAACATCTGTCCAATAAAAAAGATTAAAATAAAAGCAAACCAAGAACCATGGGTAACACTGGAACTGATAAACATAATCATGATGAAATACAATAACAGGAAATTAGCCAAAGAAAGTGGGCTTCAGACAGATATAGATAATTACTACAAATCGAGAAACCAAAGCCAGAAGGCAGTGAGTAAAGCCAAAAGACAGTTCATCATCAAACAGGACCAGCAATGGGGGAAAAACTCGCACAAATTATGGGAAAACGTAAAAACACTAGTACCAAATGCAAAAAACAAAGAAAACATGACCCTATGTGCTGAGGATGGAAAGGAACTCAGTAACACAGAAATAGCTGAAACCATGAATAAATATTTTTTGACCATAGGGGGCAAACTGTCAGAAAAATGCAATACAAGCTGGGACAATAAATCACCAGAACTAATACACAGTGATTGACACATGCTCAACCACAATACAAGCAATAAGTGATCTAATTAAAAATATTGACTGCAGCATGCAATCAGGCATTGACTACATCTCCAACACAATACTGAAGGACGCACTAGGCTGCATCCAAATAGTTATGCAAAAAAACAACCCAAAAAACTCAAATAGATACTGACTGCTTAAATAAATGCTGGTGGACGTCCGAGATACCAACCTGGAACCGGAATCCAGGCATACACCATAACATTCCTCACAGATGTCCAGTGTTGAAAACAAGCACCCTCGCGGGAGCTTACACGCTATGGGCAGAATAAATACTGTATTAAAAAAACAACAACAAAAAACACACCTCGGCACCCACCCCTCACCAGGCCTACCCAGGGGAGATTAGGCGAGTTGTGGTGATTGCTAGAGGCAGTGTGGTAGTGGTGGTGGTGGTGTGGGGGGGGGGGGGTTCCAGTGGTTCCAGTGGTTCCTGGTCGTTAGAATTGTGTCACACTGACTGTCTAGATCTAGCGCCTATATATGTATTTGATCAATAGTCCTGCACCCACCGCCGTACCGCCGGGCCGGCCACCGCCCGCAGCTCCGGGCAGAACACCAGTGCGAATGAAGAGCCTGGCTCTATCCGTGTGCCACATTAGGAACGATAAATCTGCACCTCTAGTTAGGAGACCGGCGAAGGCGACCGGAAGTAGCCAGAAGACAGGCGAGTGGAGCACTTCCACCCCACCCCCATCACCCCTCACGCCTACCTCAGTCCGACCTGCCCACGCACTCATAGACTAACACAGGCGTACACCAAGCAATCCCCCCCCCCCCTTATGCCAAACCCTCCCTTCAGTATACACCCGCAGACAAAGCAGCTAGCCCTCCTATATACTCGGGTATATATCATAAAGTCAGCCCTCCTATATACTCGGGTATATATCATAAAGTCAGCCCTCCTATATACTTCGGTATATATCATAAAGTCAGCCCTCCTATATACTCGGGTATATATCATAAAGTCAGCCCTCCTATATACTCCGGTATATATCATAAAGTCAGCCCTCCTGTATACTCCGTTATATATCACACCGGTATATATCACAAAGTCAGCCCTCATGTTTACTTCGACCGGTTAGTTCAGTGTCAGGATAATGTGACTGAGTGGGATATCAGGTCATGGTACTAGTGGCCTGGTCTCACAGTGGGGCAGCACTATAAAGTCACCATCAGTGCACACTGTCATAAGTCGATACCCGTCCTGATATGACATTAGATGTTGCCAGGACTTAAAACTTCAACAACCAACCAATCTCGTACACTCATGTATACCAAATAGCCATCCTCCCATATACTTCTATATATATCACGCAGTCCGCCCTCCTGTATACGTTGGTATATTCCATGTAACCCTCCCTCTCGCACACTCCCATGTACCAAATAACCATCTCTCCTATATACTCCCATATATATCACGCAGTCTGACCTCCTATGGTATATATACCTTGCAGCCCTCCCTCTCATAGACTCCCATGTACCAAGTAGCCATCTCTCCTATATACTCCCATATATATCACGAAGATTTGCCCTCCTGTATACTTTGGTATATATACCATGCATCCATCCCTCTCATAGACTGCCATGTACCAAGTAGCCATGTCTCCTGTATACTCCCATATATATCACGCATTCCACCCTCCTATATACTTTGGTATATACCATGCAACCCTCCCTCTCATTCACTCCCATGTACCAAGTAGCCATCTCTCCTTTATACCCCCATATATATCACGCAGTCCGCCCTCCTGTATCAATCAATCAATAGTTCCATCCTCTAGTCGAGGGTTGGATGCAATGGTTCTCCACTTGTCCCGATGTTGTGCTGTTCTGATAGACTGTGAATA
The DNA here is from genome assembly GCA_030323885.1 of Branchipolynoe longqiensis. Taxonomy (NCBI): domain Eukaryota; kingdom Metazoa; phylum Annelida; class Polychaeta; order Phyllodocida; family Polynoidae; genus Branchipolynoe; species Branchipolynoe longqiensis. The sequence goes on along the minus strand of CM059187.1, from coordinate 113,840,105 downwards.
ATTCAAGCCTGTCCACTGTGAAATATTTGTAAACCATGATGTTCTTGGTCTCCCTCTCCCTCTGCTGCCATTCACCTTCCCTTCCAACAATGTACGGTATATTGAACTCTGACGAATGATGTGGCCAAAATAAATAAGTTTCTTTGTCTGTATAGTGGCAAACAAGCTTTTCTTATTTTTAATTTTTCTGAGAACTTCTTTGTTGGTGATCTTCTTTGTCCATGATATTTTCATCATCCTTCGATAAGTCCACATCTCAAATGCTGCTAAACGTTTGTACATTTTCTTAGAGATTGTCCATGTCTCTGCCCCATACATTAGAGTAGACCACACATAACACTGAAGAATACGCTTCCTTGTTTGTATTAATATCTTACTTGATGTTAACACTCTATACATTTTGGAGAATGTTGTTCGGGCTATTGTTATCCTTCTTTTAATTTCTTCCTCACATCTCCCATCATTTGTAATCTTTTGTCCGAGATATATGAATTCGGATACTTGTTCTATGTTTGTGCCATCTATGGTTATATTGACATTTGGTTTATCTGTCTTTTTACTTATAACCATTGTTTTGGTCTTCCTGGCATTCATCTTCATGTTGAATAGTATTCCAGCTTTATTGATTCTATTCACTATATCTTGTAGGTTTTTCTCACTGTCTGCTAGTATTACACTGTCATCGGCATATCTAAGATTGTTGACGTTCATGCCACCTATTGTCACTCCCTTGCAATCTTCAATGTGTCTGAAAATCATCTCTGTGTACAGGTTAAATAGACATGGTGACAATACACACCCCTGTCGAACTCCTCGTTTAATCATAACTTCATCCGATAGGCCTGCTCCATTTTTATAAATGCACGTTGTGTCCAGTATAAGTTCACAATTAGTTTAATGTCTTTGCCATTGACACCAATATCTTGTAAACATTTGATTAACAGTTCATGATTGACTCGGTCGAAGGCCTTCTCATAGTCAATAAAGCAGGCATAAACATCCTGGTTCACTTCACAATAACGTTCACAAATCATTCTCATATTGAAAATCCCTTCACGTGTACCTCTTCCAGATATAAACCCACTTTGTACGTTACTGATTTGTTCTTCAATTTTCTGTCTGTTTCTCAGTAAAATTATTTTCAGGATCATCTTCAACATATGACTCATCAGGCTTAGTGTTCTGTACTCAGTACACAATGTTGGTTTTAGCTTCTTTGGGAGTCGTACAAATATGGATTCATTCATATTCAATGGTATAAATCCAGTCTCATAGATGTCAGTTACTAGCTTATGAATGATTTGAATCCCCACTTCATCTAGTCCTTTTATCATTTCTGATGTTATCTGGTCACTTCCAGGAGCCTTACCTGCCTTTAGATCATTGATAGCCTTCTCAACCTCTGATACTAATATAATATTCCCATCTTCTTTCTCAATTGTGGGTGGGTTCCCTCTGTCATCATTGTATAGTTCGTTTACATATTCTTCCCATCTGGACTTTATTTCATCTTCTTCAAAGAGCATTTTGCCGTCTTTGTTCTTGATACATTTACTGCTTCTCTGTCTGTATCCTTGACCTGTTATCTCTTTCACTTTCTTGTGCATCTCTCTTGAACGATGTTGAGACTCAAGTTGTTCCACTACTTCACACTTCTTATTCCACCATTCATCTTTAGCTTTTTTGCATTCATCTTCTATTTCATTCTTCAGGTGTTTGTATTTAGGTGGATCAGTGGTTTTCACTTCTTCCTTTCTGCATCTTTACTAGTATGGTTTGCGTCATCCATGATTGCTTTGTCTCTCGTTTTTTATTTGGTAACACCTCCTCTGCTGACTTGACCATGCTTTCTCTGAGAGCTTCCCATTCCATTTCAATGTTGTTATACTCTCTCTGAGGAGTTTCTTCATTCATCAGTATACTGTATACTTTGGCATATTCCATTCAACCCTCCCTCTCATACACTCTCACATACCAAGTAGCCATCTCTCCTATATACTCCCATATATATCACACAGTCTGCCCTCCTGTATACTATGGTATATATACACCATACATCCATCCCTCTCATAGACTGCCATGTACCAAGTAGCCACATCTCCTATATACTCCCATATATATCACACAGTCCGCCCTCCTATATACTATGGTATATACACACCATACATCCATCCCTCTCATAGACTGCCATGTACCAAGTAGCCACATCTCCTATATACCCCCATATATATCACACAGTCTGCCCTCCTGTATACTATGGTATATATACACCATACATCCATCCCTCTCATAGACTGTCAAGTACCAAGTAGCCAGTACAAAGCAGAACCAGGCAGGCCACGGTCATGCACCCGAATCACCCTGAAATACAAAATGGCTAACCATACAACACAGCCATCCCACCTAGTCGCAGTCCTGAAGGGTCCAGGGGAGTTCTGGCACACTGGTGTACTATCTAAGGACAGGGCATGGGTGAAAGGATGCTGTAACAAACCACAATGGGATGGGATCCTCTCCCACAGGCCTGTATGTCATCTGCGTAGATGTACATAGTAGGCTAAGTTATCATATACAGGTTAGGAAAAAACTTGAAAATTAAAAAAAACTAATATAGAAACTACTAACACCCAAAACCGCAAAGGTTGGCCCGAGAAAGATCAGGTAAAGACTCCTGAGTGCGGGACCAGACCAATCTAGTACCACAGCTGTCCAGCGTTGAAAACAAGCACCCTCACGGGAGCTTATACGTTATGGGCAGAATAAAAAATTTGTCACACAAAAAAAAAAATCTCCTATATACCCCCATATATATCACACAGTCTGCCCTCCTGTATACTATGGTATATATATACCATACCTCATTCCCTCTCATAGACTGCCATGTACCAAATAGCCACATCTCCTATATACTCCCATATATATCACGCAGTCCACCCTCCTGTATACTAAGGTATATATACCATGCGGCCCTCCTTCCTATATACTCCTTCAAACCAAGCAGCCCCCCTCCTACATACCGACATATATACAACGCAGCAAACTTTTCCCACACACCAACACACTCTTCCAAATATTAAACAGCAAACATAATTATTAAAGCTACATAGTCCGATGAAAGCACAACATTTTCTAAACCAAAGTGCTAAACTAGATTTGATCCTACACATCTACCTTTAAGGCCCGGTCACATACACGTTAGTGGACGTAGTTGAACGTAGTGGAGGCTAATGGAGTTTACCGTAGTTGAACGTGGTTGCACATACTAGCATCCATACTTCTCGGGTACGTTCAACTACGTTCAACTACGTTCAACTATGTTCAACTACGTTCAACTACGTTCAACTACGTTCAACTACGTTCAACTATGTTCAACTACGTTCAACTATGTTCAACTATGTTCAACTATGTTCAACTACGTTCAACTACGTTCAACTACGTTCAACTACGTTCAACTACGTTCAACTACGTTCAACTATGTTCAACTACATTCAACTTCGTTCAACTTCGTTCAACTATGTTCAAATAGCCTCCACTATGCTCAACTATGTCCACTAACGTGTATGTGACCGGGCCTTTAAATACTAGTGCATGCAGTAAACATTTATTGCTGTACAGAAGGAATATTAAGTAAATTGAATAGAACCTGACGCTGCTGAAGCCTATGATATCCAGCATTTCGATGTGCATGCCAATATTAATTTTCGATCTCTTCCCATTAAACATTTTCAGACGGTAAACCTTTAAAATAAATGTTTCTTCAAACTAAAGTAAAATAGATTATAACGTCCGACCTGATATGTTTAGCTAACAAAGCTATGGCAGAAACTGAGAACAATGGGGACACACTCACCATGTTATTCACGCGCATAATGGGTGATATGGGTTTGAATGTGTCTTGGAAATGATTATGTGTCTTGGAAATTGGGGTATGCAGGTATAGCAATACCTCAGGGAGTTTGATACCTCTGCCTTGCAGAGTTGTAAACCACTGCCTTGTGGTACAGGTTCTTGACAGAACCGAATGCTAAGGGAGCAAACCCTAAACAGAAAACCATGTCACTGTGGCAGCATTAAGGGCGGTTGATGTATGGAACTCCCAACATCTCCCGACCAGCCACTGCAGGGACAAATAGTTTTGGCCTGTCTTGACATGTTCTTGCCGGTGTGAAACCTCTATTTGCTCCCCGAGAGAGTGCCGCTGGTAACTTGCAAAAGCCAGCAGCACTTCAACACTTTTGCAGGCAGCTTTCATGAAATGTAAACCTGAAGCTGAGACATTAAGACCGACTCATGGACGCAACTCTCACAGCAGAGAGCTAAATGGAGAGCGGCAGTCAAGTAATGAAAGCAGTCTTTGTCGCATCGCGACTGACAGCATGATGATGATGATGGAAATGATTAAAAATAAGCGACACATACTTTATGTATGCGCCTGTAAAGTTGCATAGTCCGATGGTTTTCAGTTTTAGCCATTTACCGAGATTAATAAATTAGGTTGATCGCTATAATTGACCTTAGATTAGTTTGAAGTAAGGTTTCTTTTTAAATGGCCAACTATGCACCTTGCTACATGTTTGTGGTTAAATAAAACTCAACTCAACTTTGGAGATACTATTATTTCAAGTGAAAACCTTCCAAATTAATTTAGGCAAGTACATAAAAAATCTGACAGCATAATCTTCAGCAGCAACAAACAGGTTCTATTAAATTTACTTTGTATGCCCTTTTATGCAGGAAAAAGTGCTTAATAGATCATCTATTAAGCACATATCAAACTTAGATACTGATGCATCAGTATCGAAGTTTGATATGTCGGATCAAATCTACGTAATTGCTTCGGTCTTGAAAATGTTATGCTTTCATCGTACTATGCAGCTTTAACAAGATGTCCCGGGTTGTGCCCGATCAATAGCGTCTGCAATTCCCCAAACCGGATCCATTATCCCAGAACTATCCAAATTCCCCAAGTACCGCTCATCAGTCAGTTGACATCGTGACTAGAAGGCATTTAAGCCGTTCCCGATAACAGACAGAACAGGGCGCAGGTGTAACTACCGGTTATAGGCCGAAGCCAGCTTCAGTTCACGCTGCTCGTATTTATTTATTTATTGGGGTTTTGCGTCCTAGTACCATCTGAGGTCTCACCGGAAGAGACTGACCACATCTGTAGGTTGGTTGGTTGTTGGAGTTTTACGTCACAGCAACATCTAAGGTCATATCAGTACGGGTACTAAATTGTGACAGCGCACAGTCATGGCGAATTTATAGTGCTACCCCACTGGGAGACCAGGTCGCCAGCACCATGACCTGAAATCCCACTCAGTCACTTTATCCTGACACTGAGCTAATCCTTGCCTTATCCTAATGATGCCGAGCACCTGCCGATGAAGCGACAAGTACCAATTTTTAAGTCATTGGTTTCACTCGACCAGAGTTCAAATTCTACGATCTACCAAAATGGGGAGACAGATGCTCAACTCATTCGGCCATGCCGTCTGGTATATTTATTAGGGTTTACATCCTAGCAACATCTGAGGTATAACCAGGAGGGACTGAGCCCATATGTATGGCGGGGGTCATGAGAGGTCATCTCTATATTGGAGCTGGTTCAGCGGCCCATAATTTGATTGGCACCTGGCAAAGTCAACCCAGGTGTCCAATCAGCTAGGTTCAAGGCCGTCCCCAGAGTGGGAGGCAAAGAACCTGGCAAATAATCCACATTAGGCCAGGATAGCCAGGACCGGGAAAACTGGAGAGCCCTTGTTCGTGGCCTATGCCCAAAGTTGGGCGGTAGGTGACACGTTCATCTAATACACGGCTGAGGAAGTGTTTGTGTGGATGGGCGCTGATGCCTCAACGGGCGAAGAAGAAGAAGGGCAGGACAGCGCCACCTTGCGAGTCTGTATAATATTAGTTGTCTGCTTGAAAATGTCCTTCTCCTTGTGGGGCGTGGGTAGCCTGCAAACTCCTAATGTGAAGCCAAACAGCTCTCAGCTCAGGTGCAAATAGAGCACCCACTCCATCCAATGTGGACCCGCCCCCCCCCCCCCCCTGACACACACAGCAGACAGGCACACAGATTCAGTATAAAGCACCCACCACATTCAGATTAAAACACCTGCTCCATACAGATAAAACACCACCATATCCAGTGTAAAACACCACCATGTCCAGTATAGAACACCACAATATCCAGTGTAGAACACCACTATATCCAATGTAAAACACCACCATATCCAGTGTAAAACACCACCATATCCAGTGTAAAACCCCACCATATCCAGTGTAAAACCCCACCATATCCAGTGTAAAACCCCACCATATCCAGTGTAGAATAGCCCCATATCCAATGCAAACTCCACCTATCCAGTATAAAAAACCACAATGTCTCCAATGTAAAACACCACCATATCCAGTGCAAAACACCACCATATCTAGGGTAGAACACCACCATATCCAGTGTAAAACACCACCATATCCAGTGCAAAACCCAACCATATCCAGTGTAGAATAGCCCCATATCCAGTGCAAAACTCCACCTATGCAGTATAAAACACCACAATATCCAGTGTAGAACACCACTGTATCCAATGTAAAACACCACCATATCCAGTGCAAACACCACCATATCTAGGGTAGAACACCACCATATCCAGTGTGAAACACCACCATATCCAGTGCAAAACACCACCATATCCAGTGTAGAATAGCACAATATCCAGTGCAAAACACCACCATGTCCAGTTAAAACACCACCATATCCAGTGTAAAGCAGCACTATATCCAGTGTAAAACACCACCATATCCAGGTAAAACACCACCATATCCAGTATAAACATCACCATATCCAGTTAAAAGACCACCATATCCAGTCTAAAACACCACGATATCCAGTGTAAAACACCACAATGTCCAGTGTAAAACACCACCATATCCAGTGGTAAACACCAACATGTCCAGTTAAAACACCACCATATCCAGTGTATAACGTCACCATATCCAGAATAAAGCACCACCATATTCAGTTGAAACACCATCATATCCACTGTAAAACACCACCATATCCTGTTTGTTTAACGACCCCTAGCACAAAAAGTAGACATTGGGTATTGGGGTCACCATATCCAGTTAAAAAAACACCATATCCAGGGTGAAACACCACCATGTCCAGTGTAGAACACCACACTATCCAGGGGAAAACACCACCATATCCAGTGCAAAACAACACCATATCCAGATAAAACACCACCATATCCAATGTAAAACACTACCATGTCCATTATAGAACACCACAATATCCAGGGTAAAACACCACTATATCCAATGTAAAGCACCACCATATCCAGTTAAACCACCACCATATCCAGTGCAAAACCCCACCCTATCCAGTGTAAAACACCACTATGTCCAGATAAAACACCACCATATACAGTGTTAAACACTACCATATCCAGTGTAGAACACCACAATATCCAGTGTAAAACACCACTATATCCAATGTAAAACACCACTATATCCAATGTAGGACACCACCATATCCAGTTAAACCACCACCATATCCAGTGCAAAACACCACCCTATCCAGTGTAAAACACCACATTCAGATAAAACACCACCTATACAGTGTAAACACTACCTATCCAGTGAGAACCCAATATCAGTGTAAACACCATATATCAATGTAAAACCATATCCAATGTAGGACACCACCATATCCAGTTAAACCACCACCATATCCAGTGCAAAACACCACCCTATCCAGTGTAAAACACCACTATGTCCAGATAAAACACCACCATATACAGTGTTAAACACTACCATATCCAGTGTAGAACACCACAATATCCAGTGTAAAACACCACTATATCCAATGTAAAATACCACCATATCCAATGTAGGACACCACCATATCCAGTTAAACCACCACCATATCCAGTGCAAAACACCACCCTATCCAGTGTAAAACACCACTATGTCCAGATAAAACACCACCATATACAGTGTTAAACACTACCGTATCCAGTGTAGAAGACCACAATATCCAGTGTAAAACACCACTATATCCAATGTAAAATACCACCATATCCAGTGCAAAAACAACACCATATCCAGTGTAAAACAGCACCTTATCCAGTGTACTACACCACCATATCCAGTTAAAAGACCATCATATCCAGTGTAGAACACCACCATATCCAGTTAAAACACCACCATATCCAGTGTAAAACACCACCATATCCTGTTTGTTTAACGACCCCCCCCCCACAGCACAAAAAGTAGACATCGGCTATTGGGGGTCACCATATCCAGTTAAAAAAACCACCATATCCAGTGTAAAACACCACCATATCCAGTTTAAAACACCACCATTATCCAGTGTAAAATACTATTCAAAACATCCGCTCTTTACGTCCTAGCAACATCTATGGTCATATAAGGACGGCAATAACGCTCAGACCTCGACCATTAAACGCCCAGACCCCCACCATAAAACCCACAGCATGACAATCAAAAGCTACACACCCATCTCACACATCCATTCAACATACAACATCTAACCCGCCGGGGCTAACCCCTGCCCGTGGAATGAAACAAGCAGCTCTCGCGTCTTAAACACACAAATGGGGGTTTTAACTCTAGAAACATATGAGGTTAGGTGACGACTTGTAACTGTGCAGTAATGCCAGCTTTACAGCACTACCCTACTAGGGTATCCATTTATTGCTGTTGTTTGTTGTTGTTTTACATCCTAGCAATATTTAAGGTCATATCAGGATGGGTACCGACTTGTGACAATATGCACTCATGCCGATTTTATAATGCTGCCCCACTGGGAGACCAGGCCACCATCACCATGACCCGATATCCCACTCAGTCACATTATCCTGATACGGTGCTAATCAGTCCTTGTCCTATCCTATTAATGCCAAACGCCAGGCTAGCTAGCCGCACATATCAATTTTGTAAGTCATTGGTTTGACTCGGCTGGGTTTCATACTCTCAAACTTCCACATGGGAAGCCTGCGCTCTACCGATTCGGCCACTGCATCCGATCAGGGCACCCAGTTGATGGTACAACGACCCGATATCAAAATCAATCACAATAGACTACATCACGGTTCCAGCGGCGCGGTGCATTGTGGGATACATCAGAGCAAACCCCCACCCCAAAAGCACATGGCCCTTGCTAATACACTGTGTGCAGCTATGAAATGTGCTAGTTTCAGCTCATCTCAGCTCTTGTTTGAAACATAGAATACCAACTAAAAATATATATATAATAAATTCAGATATTAATCTTTTATCCAGCATTGCATTTACATCAATATAATCATGACATCTTATGCCATGTGCATTTAGATTTAGAGAAGAGTGTTAGAGCCATAGCCAGAGTACTCAATGCATTGTCAATGGCAGTGAGCAATCTCCATACAGAAAAAGTAAAATATTGATAAAACCACACGACCTAGAGACAAACTGCTTGGAACACATACAGAAAACATGTTTATCAAAAAGATTATATTAAATTGATAAGGTTAGGGTTTTGGATTTCTTTTAATTTTGAATAAAACTGACGCTTTTCACTGCGCGTATAGGCAAACTCAATGGCCGTACGCCGTTGCTTTGCTCCCAACGCATGCGCAGTCGGAACCGTGATTTTGTTTATTTCCCCCTGACACCAAACACACGAGTCCCTTGCCTATTCTGGCAATGTCAAGCATCAGGCAAGATGGCGAACAGTATCAAATTCTGCAAGTCTTTGTTCAGACTTAGCCGAAAGAACCGGTTGCCATACAAATTCATTGATCCAGTACAGAACAAGCACATACAACAGAATGAGCCACCCTACCAAGCATAGAACCATGACCTCAGTAGAGGGCAGCCATCTCCTCAGCACAAGGCACCAATTCGTCAGGCCCGCCCTTCGCATCAATCTGAGAATTCTCTAAGTAGGCCTACACCGCGGCTACCTTCTCCAGTATTAAATCCCCTCCTTCTCCATGACTTAGACACACTGTCTGAGGATACCATTAGGGCATCTTGATTTATTGACGACATGATTAGCAATATCTGGGATGAGGAGCAGTCCAATTAATCCTAACCTAACTCCAGTGCGCGTACAGTGTGTAGTGGGTAGTTTGGGAGTGACATCGGAACAAATTCCTACTGGCTGAGTGACACAGGGGGGCACCCAGTTACAAAACTCTCCGGAGAGAGGGACAGGGGTACTCCACTAATGTAGCAATGATTTATTTCCCCTTAAGCATTTATACTTATATATTGCGTTCTACATACATATCTATGATTGGATGTGCGCAGATAAGTTAAGGTGGTTAGAGATAAACATTAAGGGGCTGCCATTATTTATATCCACGTAATAAATTATATAGTACATATACAACTGGGTGTGCACAATTTGGTGTAGGTGCAGATGGTGTGTCTGCATATGGGTGCGGACACTGGGAGATATACTATATCTAACATAGGTAACAATACAGGTGGCGCCATAATTGGGATATGGACATGATGTGGAACAGCTGAAACAGTGAGTATTGTAGGGGATATGGGAATGACAATGCACTTACAAACACACAGAGGGTAGACCCTACATCATCTGGCTTTACAGGGTCCTGGTCTCGGTAACAGTGTCGCGGGGGTGATGAAAGTGGGCAATAGTGCCTCTCCAATTAGTATAGAGAATGTGGTAGTGGTATCAAAAACATGCACAGAGTGTATGGATATGTAAGGGGGATCGAAGAGCACAGCGGTTTTACATTATTGACCTCTTGACCTATATCTCCAAATTGTTGCATTTTTTTATAGGATCTAATGACATTTAAACAAATTTTAAAAACCCAGCAAAATAATACACCATTTAAATTACTTTAGATTAGATGGCTATGCTATGAATGAGAACTGCGTGGATGTTGGGATGAGGGGGATGGAAGTGTGTGTTAGGGGGTGGGAGTGCGGGTGTTGCAGTGGGAGTGTGGGTGTTGGTGGGGTGGGAGTTCGGGTGTTGCAGTGGAAATGTGGGTGTTAGGTGTGTGTGTAGATGTTGGGGTGAGGGGTGGGAGTGTGGGTGTTGCGGTGGGAGTGTGGGTGGGTGGGGGTGTAGATGTTGGGGTGAGGGGTGGGAGTGTGGGTGTTGCGGTGGGAGTGTGGGTGAGTGGGGGTGTAGATGTTGGGGTGAGGGGTGGGAGTGCGGGTGTTACGGTGGGAGTGTCGGTGGTGGGGGTAGATGTTGGGTGAGGGGTGGGATTCGGGTGTTGCGGTGGGATTGTGTGTGTTGGGGGGGGTGTAGATGTTGGGTGAGGGTGGAGTTCCGGATGGGGTGGGATTGTGTGTGTTGGAGGAGGGTGAAGTTGGGGTGAGGGGTGGGAGTTCGGGTGTTGTGGTGGGATTGTGTGTGTTGGTGGGGGTGTAGATGTTGGGGTGAGGGGTGGGAGTGCGGGTGTTGTGGTGGGATTGTGTGTGTTGGTGGGGATGTAGATGTTGGGGTAAGAGGTGGGAGTGCTGGTGTTGTGGTGGGAGTGTGGTGGGTGGGGGGTAGTAGTTGGGGGGGTGAGAGTGTAGAGAGTGGGGTTTTGCGGTGGGAGGTGGGTGGTGTAGAGTTGGGGTGAGAGTGGGAGTGTGGGTGTTGCGGTGGTGTGGCGTTGGGGTGAGATGTTTGGGTGAGGGGTAGGTGCGGGTGTTGCGGTGGGAGTGTGGGTGGGTGGGGTGAAGTTTGGGGTGAGAGGTGGGAGTGGTGGGTGTTGCGGTGGGAGTGTGTGGTGGGGGGTGTAGATGTTGGGGTGAGGGGTGAGAGTGCGGGTGTTCTGGTGGGAGTGTGGGTGGGTGGGGGTGTAGATGTTGGGGTGAGGGGTGGGAATGCGGGTGTTGTGGTGGGAGTGTGGGTGGGGGTGTAGATGTTGGGGTGAGGGGTGGGAGTGCGGGTGTTGTGGTGGGAGTGTGGGTGGGGGTTAGAGTTGAGGTGAGGGGTGGGAGTTTGGGTGGGTGGGGGTGTAGATGTTGGGGTGAGAGGTGAGAGTGTGGGTTTTACGGTGGGATTGTGTGTGTTGGTTGGAGTGTAGATGTTGGGGTGAGGGGTGGGAGTGCGGGTGTTGTAGTGGGAGTGTGGGTGGGTGGGGGTGTGTGTAGATGTTGGGGTGAGGGGTGGGAGTGCGGGTGTTGTGGTCGGAGTGTAGGTGGGTGGGGGTGTAGATGTTGCGGTGAGGGGTGGGAGTGCGGGTGTTGTGGTGGGAGTGTGGGTGGGTGGGGGGTGTAGATGTTGGGGTGAGAGGTGGGAGTGATAGTGGGAATGTGGGGTGAGGGGGTGTCATCAGTGTGTTGGAGTTGGGTAGCTTCTTACTGGCGTGTAGAAGTAGTGTGTGTGCACACTGTCCTTCCTTTCATATCGCCATGTGTGAATATTGATGACCTTTCAAGCCGTGCTGCAGCTACAGACGACACAGGTATGGGGGCGAGGCGTTGGGTGGAAGTAAAAACAACACTGATCGATGCCTAAATGTCATTAAAGACTACGAGCCTACAAATGCGTCGTGTATTTATGGACTATGGTTCCTGATTTGTTACCCTCCCCCCCCCCCCCATCCGTCTAGTCTGCTTCTCTATCTGCCGTGTAGTCTATAATAGTAATACAGTATAACCCCGTTAAACCAAACTTGAAGGGACCCTAGAAATGTGTTTGGATTAACCGATCATTGGTTTAACCGACCTTTGACTTTGACTTGGCTTTGGCAAAAACCGGGGTGCATTATGAATGTACAATGTATGTGGACATTATGATTATTGTTTTTTATGTATATACAGTTCAACCCCATTAAACCAACCTCGGTTAAATCAAACGATCGGTTAAACCAAACTTTTTTTCGGCGACCTGGAAAAATACTACCATTTAACATCTCAGATGACCTGAAAACCACATGAAAGTTTGGTTTAACTGTATCGGAAGTGGCCTGGGGCCGACAATTTTGTTTGGATTAACCGATACTTTGGATTAACCGACTTTGGTTTAAACAACTTTTTTGATATGATAAATGGTAGTATTTTGCCTGGCCGCCGAAAAGAGTTTGGATTAACCGATCGTTTGGTTTAACCGAGCTTGGTTTAACGGGGTTGTACTGTAGTAAGCAAACAAGAATGGAATGCATACCTCCCACACACACACTAAAAACCCACCACACACAGTGGCTCTTGTGTCAGTACCAACTGGTACTTGGTAGGCAAAGCCAGCAATTCCATGTATAGAGAGCCTCGCTTTGGGGCATTAATCAGCTGATGTAATCTGCTCTATGTTCAGTGCTGATTGCTGATTGCTGAGTGCTGATTGCTGAGTGCTGATTGCTGAGTGCTGAGTGTTGAGTGCTGAGTGACATTTTGGGGTCTGTGATATGCCAGCAATTGAGCTCAGTGAATAAGTACTTGATCACCGCATCAGTATAGTGTTCTAGCATGGGGCTCCTGTTTTCTTAATTACACTCTTGTAATGCGAAAGCTATATAGTATACACACATCAATATATATATATATGTATATATACATACATACATACATACATACATATATATGTGTATATATGTGCAAATATGCGCATATAAATTTATATAAATCTTCAAAATGTTCTTTTTTTCAATTCCTATTTTTGTTGTCCATTGCTCCATAATCAGTTCTTCACAAACCAAGTGGAATTAATGAGAATTAAAATTCGCTTCAAGTAAAAATCTTGAACTTTAATTCAATTTTTGGATTGCCATTTACGGGTCCGCTAGTGACAGGGGTCCGGGGATCACAGGGGTCTATGAAGAGATGTGCAACTGTACAAGTACAGGGATTATTGTGGAATATTGTTTCATTCTTAGCGAAAGCCTACCACCCTGACCCAATAAAATCGCACTATCTATAGCTCTTTCTCATAGCTGTATATGAAGGATTCAGGCGTGAAAACCGACAGGCGCCATCCACGACTAAATGAAACCTAAGCTGTGCTTACACGGGCGAGTTAAAACGCTTCATATAAAACCACTTGCCTAGATCGATTTACATTTGCCATGTAAACGTGACACTGTGGCGTTTTAGGGCTGAATCGATTCATATAAATCGGTAGATGTAAACCACCTTGCCAGGTAGTATAGATGAAGCGATCTAGCCTAAGCATTTCACACGCATGCGCAGTCGAGACCTTAGTTTGTTGACTTTCCGGTCGATCAAAAGCGCATATTATAGAATTTAGTCTATGAAACTGCTAGTTGTGCACAGATATTTTTTTCATCATTTATTTTTAGGGTTTCACTGCCCAGCAGAAGTTTTGACCGTTCCAAACCAATACGATTCAGTCCATACAGATCTAGGTCGAACCCACTCTCTACTGGCGACGTCGACTAACCGAAACTGGCGCTGGTTCGTATGGACTTGCTCATGCGTAGATATCGATTTCCGCCTTCAAATTCGGTCCGTGTAAACGCGCCACTACATCGCTTCATATAAATCGATTTGTCTAAATCGGTTTAGAATTGCCCGTGTAAACACGGCTCATGACTGCCACGCTTGAGCTGAATGAAGCTGCCATCGTTCCGATAATCAAATCCATTTCCCCCCCGCAAAAATGGTCACATCCGCTATTTAATGCCTTACTCAATATAAAATTGATAGACTTTAACTGGAAAGTGCAACAATAAATTCTGTTTGACAGAAAACACCTAAAATGGTTTTTTTCAATTTTTTTCGCCTGAACCCGTCATATTCTGTTTGAAAAGAAAACCCCATAAATTGTGCCCACTCCAGCACCCACCTACACGTCTATCCACCAATAAGGAAGTCCCACGGTAGCAGGTTCGGTAGCGTCGGGAGGAACTCGGAAGTGACGTATTGATATATATATATATATATATATATATATATATATATATAGCCTGTGTTATATATATACATATATATCATATATATATATATATTTATATATATATATATATATATATATTGTGTATCATACCAATTAGATCATTTTTTAGTCGAGGAGGCTGTCAAATGTTACTGTTAAGGCAGTTCGGCAAAGTACTTGAATACCATTTCCAATAGTGTAGATACAATTAGATACAATCAGAACATTGAATAGTGGCGTAGCTTGCATTTAAAACATTGCTACCAGTGCTGTCTGGCACCACTCAATGTGGATAATCCTTATGTGACATTCAGTGTTATAATACAATCCCTATACTACACGTTGTACATAACCTAACCAGCAATCAACATTTCACCACTGTCTGTTCCGTCTTCAATTGGATTCATGTACATTTTTATGTATTGTGTTTGATCATTTTATACAAGTGTATTTGTTAGTTTTTGAATGTTCAATCATAGTCATGTTGTTTGTTGCAGTAAAATGTTGCCCCTAATATCAAAGTTTGCAGTGTCAAAAATCATTGTACCATATTGTCTTATTTATATTTTTGCTATATTTGTCTCAGGCTACATACAATTATACATTGTTATTGCCGCAGTGTGGTGGGCGTTTGGAATAATAAAACTGTTATTATAATGTACAATAATTATATTGGTCTCTATTCCAAATGATGATAGTCTCGTTTACTCTGTCGATATGACTGATTCTGTCAGAAACCACTCAAGGGTAATTCTCATTATTTGACAGAAGTATTGACATAGATAAGAAGACAATATAACAAGGTTCACAAAAAAGAGAGTGATTGTACAAATAAATGTGGTGTCATGTTTTTATTCCCGGTTAGGGACCTATATATTTTATCGTCTGAGGGTAGGGCCTGAGAACCTTGTAATATATGCTTACAATGATCTAAGACAACTATCCTCCGACATCTGCCCCCAGAGAATTATCTCCCAGACAAGTACACCCTAGACAATTACCCCTGCATCGATTAGAGATTTTCATTTTGGGAAATAACTAGTTCCAAGTGAAATAAAATAACAAAATGCTTCATTCAAGTTCATATTTATGTTAACACACATGGAATAGAAGTCATGGTGCAATCTACATTTTGGTTCTGTGAAGGCGGCCATATTGGCAGCCATCTTGATTTCCGAAAAGGGCAAGTAAGTGGCAAGTGGCGACCTAGCCAAAGTTTCATCTAAATACTAAACTATATTAACACTTTTTTGTTATATAGTTTATTGTCAAAAAACGTTACCAAGCTCTCTTGAATTAGTGGGGTCCTGCCATTGCTCTATTACAATGCTGACATGTTTTATAGCGGTTAGATTTTAAACATACTGAACAATTAAAGTTGCATAGTCCGATGGTTTTGAGTTTCTGTCATTTTGCCAAAACTCTGACTCCTTCGGCTTCTGCAGTAACAGGTTCTATTAAATTGACTCAATGTAGAAACAATTGCTTATTAAATATAATGCACCAGTATCTAAGTTATATATGTAGAATAAAATCTCGATACTTGTTTTCATTCTGAAAATTTGATACTTCATCGGATTATGCAGCTTTAAGAAAATCGAATTTCTTTAAGGGATTCTAATGCTACATGACCCGCCAGGAGCCACACATACACAGGCGTAACTACAACACTGGAGCCTGATAACGCAACAGTATTGCACCAGCTAATGCCTGCCATACACCTTCCGACGATGCCGATTATGGGCAGCATTACATTAGCAAGATTCGCGATGTTTGATTGATCACCGGACGGACTGGTCGAACGAGCAGAGTATTATGGGTTTGGTCACATAAGAATAATGCAATAATTTATTTTACATGTTGTATTTCCTATATACACGCAAGTTTATCCAACAATTGGTAGATCTCTTTTGCTTTGAAATTCTTCATGAAATTCTTTCAGATGTTTTCGAAATGCGATGCAAAATCTCTCTCTCTCTCTCTCTCTCTCTATATATATATATATATATATATATATACATGTATATATATATATCATATTTGTGTATAATAATATCACTATAGTAAAGTATGCATTTCTGCTATTATTCAGCTCATTTTCACGATTCACATCACAATATATGGACAGGTCCTGAATTTCCTCGTTTCCTGGACAGACCTGTATAAGCCGGTATAATCATGTATAATCCTGTATAATGCTATATAATCTGCTTTGACACGTGTGGTAGTGCGGGGACGATGTCATCCATCTGCCATGTTCCCTGCCCGTGTCTTCTATTGCCAGGAACTCTGTGTGTGTGGGGGGGGGGGGGGGGATTTAACAACTGGCGCTACTTGCCGTGGAAACCAGGCTGGTGGGTGTCCAATGTTGTTGGAGTTTTACGTCCTGGCTACATCTATGGTCATAACTGGACGAATACCGACTTGTGGCAGTTTGCACTCATGTCAACTTTATAGTGCTGCCCCAAAGAGAAATCAGGCCGCCGACACCATAACCCAATATCATACTCAGTCACATTATCCTAACCAACCCTTACCATATCCTATTAATGCCGAGCACCAGACTAGAAAGCGACAAGTATTAATTGTATAAGTCATTGGTTTGACTTGACCAGGAACCGAACTGCCGATCTCCCGCGCGCGAGGCCCGTCATCTACCGATTCGACCACCGCGCCCCGTCTCCTGGGTGTCTGAGATGTTCGCTAGTCAGCCTTCTTCGCTGGTCTGTGAGTGCTTCATATGTAAATATTTTGTCTGTAATTTATTTCATTTGAGTGTTTCATCTGCTCATCTATGAGTGTTTCATCTGTGAATGTTTCATCCATGAGTGTTTCATTCGTGTGTGTTTCATTCGTGAATGTTTCATCCGTGAATGTTTCATGTGTGAGAGTTTCATCTGTGAGAGTTTCATCTGTGAGCGTT
The DNA here is from genome assembly GCA_030323885.1 of Branchipolynoe longqiensis. NCBI lineage: Eukaryota > Metazoa > Annelida > Polychaeta > Phyllodocida > Polynoidae > Branchipolynoe > Branchipolynoe longqiensis. Next base: position 113,822,301 of record CM059187.1, on the reverse strand, counting down.
TCATCTGTGAGTGTTTCATCTGTAAGTGGTTCATTGTGAATACTTCATTTGTGAGTGTTCTAGTTGTGAGTGTTTCATCTGCGATTCTCTCATCTGTGTTTCTCATCTGTTCGTGCCTCATTTATGAAGGCTTCATTCGTGAGTGTTCCATTTGTGAATATTCTATGTGTATGTGTTTCGTCCGCTAGTGTTTATTCTGTTAGTCTTTCATATGTGAGTGTTCCATCCGTGCGTGTTTCATCTGTGAATGTTTCATGTCTGAGTGTTTAAGTATTTCATTTGTGGGCGTTTCATCTGTGAATGTTTCACTTCTGAGTGTTTTTTCCCCCAAGTGTTTCATCTGCGAGTGTTTCATCTGCGACTGTTTCATATGTGAGTGTTTCCTCAGTTCCAGCAGTGAATAACCACTATACGTTTAATTAGGTATATTGGGGTTTTACTCCTAGCAACATTTAAGTAGGTGATCAGTACAGGTACCAACTTGTGACACGCTTGGTGCTTCCCCTTTGGAAGACCATTTCCCTGATAATGTGATCTAATATCTCATTCAGTCACATTATTCCATAGCAATAAATGTAAATTTCGCTAGTCATTAGTTAGACACGGCCAAGGATCGAACCCTCGATCTGCTGCATTGGAAGCTGGTTCCCTTACCGCCTTCGCTCGGCACAGAGCTTTGAAGTGTAAAGCTTTGAAGTGAACACATGAATAAAGGATCTGTCCCTCAGAACAGAGTATGGTTCGGTAGTTAAAGCTGCATAGTCCGATGAAAACATCAAATCTTCAAAACCAAAACAATTATCTAGTTTTGATTCTACATATCTAACTTAGATATTGTAGCACTTATTAAACATTTGTTACCATATAGAAGGGAATACTGGTGCAATTTAATAGAATCTGTTAGTGTTACTGCACAAGCCTACGGTGTCACAGCGTTGGCATCCTTTCCAAAATTAATTTAGCATGTTTGCGCTTCAAATATCTCAAAACTTGGCCATTTAAAATAAAAGTTAGTTTAATCTAAAGTAAGGTAGATAATAATTATCAACATAATTTGTTTATCTCAGAAACTGACATCAACTTAAAACCATTGGTCTATGCAACTTTAACTGCATGAGTGCAGACACACAGATGCGCGTCTATTCAAAGTTAAAGAGTTTCATTGATTTGTTTTGTCGTGCCTCTGAAATAAAGTGGGATTGTCTTATTTTATGTGCTTTCAGTCTGAATATGATTGTAAATCTTGATTTGTTTTGATCGTGCCTCTGAAATAAAGTGGGATTGTTTTATTTTATGTGCATTCAATCTGAATATGATTGTAAATTTGTCCATGCTTTCAATCTTGAAATGGGGTGTGTGCTTCTATTGGGTAGTGTGCTTCTATTGGGACATATACGGAAACTCTTGTAACGTTCGGGACTCCCTTATGCATATAATATAACAAGCTCCTGTAAAATCGAGTGTGTCAACTTATTCTAGAATAAATTACTTCGGCGTGTTAAAAATTTAGTTTAATAACATCAGGCATAGAGAAAGAAACCACCAAATAGCAGAAATGAGGCACCTGCTACTGATCTTAACTGTGTGAATATCCAACCGTAACTGACCGATTATTTGACTTGGAGATAGCATGCTAAAGCTGCATAGTCTGATGAAGCATCACATTTTCAAAACCAACACAATTATCTAGATTTGATCCTACATATCTAACTTAGATAATTATGCACTTATTAAACATTTGTTGCCACATAAAGGGGAATACCACGTCGATTTAATAGAACATGTTACTGCTGAACCATATGGTGTCAGCATTTTAGCAAGCTTGCCAAAACTAATTTGACATATTAGCATTTCAAATATCTCAAAAGTTAGCCATTTAAAATAAAAGTTTCTCCAAACTAAAGTAAGGTAGGTTATAACAATCATTTTAATATATTTATCTCAGTAAAATGACAGAATCGCAAAACAATCGGACTATGGACCTTTAACTGCGTCTCTATGGATACGGAGATTCGTACTGATGCGGTGACATGTATTTAGCTATGGTTACGCCATGACTGGTTATAATGGGGCTGTCACACTACGACGTTTCTCACCAATGCGCGTCGACACATGCCGACGTGTCGCCTTTTTGGGCGAAACGCCGGCACACGTCGGGACGCGTTAGCGGCGCGTTAGTGGCGCGTCGATACACGTTGACTGATAGCAATGTGTGGATGGACACGTCGGCGTGCGTCGGGGCGCGCCGATCGTTTTGTGCTTGCACAAAACTTTCGACGCGCCCTGATGCGCCCCGACGGGTTGGAGGGGGCATTACGGACGCGTTAACAACACGTCGAAACCCGTTGACTGGTTGCAAATATTTTGCGCATTGCCAGCACGCCGGAGGAAACGTCGTAGTGTGACAGCCCCATTAAGCGACGGAGGTTGCTATGTTGTGGATTATTTATATTGCCGGGTAGCATACACAATTTACGTGGTTGGACCGGCGGTGACCTGTCACTGGGCGCTGAGGGAGGACGGTAGGCGCCGCCTTGGTAAGACGCCGGGCACCAGGCTCCATGAACCAATCAGGCTATAGATGCCTTTCAATGTTTGTAAACATTGTGTATGCGCGCGCAGCTCGGCTGCAGAATGAATGCACACTGCCAATGAGTTTGCCCGTACGCGCAGTGTAAAACCTTTATTTTATTCAAAATTAATAGCAGTGCAGAAGCCTAACCGTATAAATTTAATATAATCTATTCGGTGAATATGTTTTCTATATGTGGTCCAAGCGGTTTGTCTCTAGGTGGTGTAGTGTTTTTAGATATTTCACTTTTTCTGTAAGAAGATTGCTCACTCCCATTGACAATGCACTGAATTTGCCGGTACGTGCAGTACAAAACGTATATTTTATTCAAAACTAATAGAAATCCAGAACCCTAACCATATAAATTTAATATAATCTAGTCCTTGAATATGTTTTCTATATGTATTCCAAGTGGTTTGTGTCTAGGTGCTGTGGTTTTAGAGATATTTCATTTTTTCTGTAAGAAGATTGCTCACGTCCATTGAAAATGCATTGAATTTGCCGGTACGTGCAGTACAAAACCCTTATTTTATTCAAATTTAATAGAAATCCAGAACCCCAACCTTTTAATTTAATACAATCTATTCGTTGAATATGTTTTCTATATGTGTACCAAGCGGTTTGTCTCTAGGTGGTGTAGTTTTTTAGATATTTCACTTTTTCTGTAAGAAGATTGCTCACGGCCATTGACAATGCACTGAACTTGCCGGTACGCTCAGTACAAAACGTTTATTTTATTCAAAATTAATAGAAATCCAGAACCCTAACCATATAAATTTAATATAATCTATTCGGTGAATATGTTTTCTATATGTATTTCAAGCGGTTTGTGGCTAGGTGGTGTGGTTTTAGAGATATTTCACTTTTTCTCTATGAAGATTGCTCATAGCCACTGAGTTTGTAGTGTGACAGTGTGTCATCCTGCAGCCAGCACTGACCTAGATACCCTTGCTGACGTCACATGAAATTGGTCAATTTGGCCTGCATAAGAAGGCCCGCCCCCCTGCAGCTATGGCAGCATCCCGCCCAGCCTTGAACGCATTAAATCTACAGTCGTTGCTGCTGCACAGTTTGGGTGGTCGGTTCTTTAACGTGAAGGTGCACCTTAATACGCCCATCTCCCCGTCCCGCCCCGCCTCGCATCGCCCCCACGGCTCCTGCCCTCCCCTCCCCGCCCCGCCTCGCCCGCCTCTCCGCGCTCCGCCCCGCCCCGCCCCGTCCCGCCACGCCTCTTCCCGCCCCGTCCCGCCCCGCCCCGCCCCGCCCCGCCTCGCCCCGCCCCGCCCCGCCCCGTCCCGCCCCGCCCCGCCCCGCCACGTCTGTCACGTCCCACTCCGCCCCGTCCAGCCCCGTCACGTCCGCCCCGACCAGTGCGCCCGTCCGCCCCGCCCGCCCCCGCCCCCGCCCCGCCGCGTCCCGCCCCATCTCGTCCACCCCGCCCCCTCCGTCCCGCCCCCGCCCCGCCCCACCCCGCCTAGCTCCGCCTGCCCTGCCCCCCACCCTGCCTCTGCCCGCCCCGCCCCGCCCCCGCGTCCCCCCCCCGCCCCTCACCGCCATGCCCCGCCACGCACCGCCATGCCCCGCCCCCGCCCTGTCCCTGCCCGCTCCGCACCCTGTCCAGCCCAGCCCCGTCCCGTCCTCCCGTCCCCCCCCCCCCGCCCGTCCCGCCCCGTCCCGCCCGTCCTGCCCTGCCCCGCCCCGTCTATGGTCATATCAGGACAGATACTGACTTGTGACAGTGCGCACTTATGGCGACTTTATAGTGCTGCCCCACTAGGAAATCAGGCTGCCAGTACCAAGGCACGATATCAAACTGAGTCACATTATCCTGACACTGAGCTAATCATTCCTTGGTCTATCCTATTAATGCCGATGTTTGGTTTGACTCGACGCGGAATTGAACTCCCGATCTCCCGCACCGGAGGCCTGCGTTGTTCCGATTCGGACACCGGACCCGGCCCCCTTCTCTGAATACGATGTTGGTGAGTGTCATAGTTAAGTGTTATATGTGTGTACTATATTAATAAGAACCTACCCACATAGGTTGCATAAATATATTGGATACATGTATACACATATATACATGATGTATAATCTACTATATGCATATATATATATATGAAGTGGGCGAGACTACACTCGAGCTATGACCGTTGCGGGCTTGGGCCAAGCAACCCGCATTCTGAAATGCGGGCTGCTCGCCGGGACAGGCCCGCAAATCAAATGCGGGGCCGGGTTTACGGCCATAACGCATTGCTAGGAGACGCCGATTGCGACTTTCCTGGCAACGGTGGAAGGTCGAGCGCTCGGGCTCAGACTCATCGGACGTGTTTCTGCACACTCTGATGTTTTAGACGAGATTTAGGCCTTTATTGTCAGAATTCTGAATTGTTTTTTAAGTTAATCATTGTGGAAAGGGCTGTACTTATGCGTATTCATTATTATTAGCAAATCAGATTGTATTCGTAGTGTTAGGAATAAAGCTGTGATCTCTTAAAAGTGATTGGAACATTCCTTGCATTCTTTACTATTCTCCAGTCTTTACGTATATTAACCGCTATGGTCAATTTGATATAGATATTCGATTATTCTATATGTAATTAAGGGCATTCTGCCTGGTAGGCCTTAAGCAGCCAATCAACCCTTCTGCGGGGATATAATAGTCACCTATTTAATGAAAACCTGAATTAACGTAATGACACTTAACTGAGTAAAACATTAATGTAGGCTGTGTATAAGTGACAGCGGCGGCACAACATAGGATGTCAGCCTAGATCTGGATTAATTAAAGTATATCAAAACTCGCAAAACAGCGGGGAGGAGAGCCAGTTTGTTGAAACAATAAGTAACATCTTTCTTATTTAAATCCGGGGGAGGGACAAACCGTATTTCTATGGTACTCTGGCTGTCCGCCCTTAGCCCGGGATTCATAGCATGAAGTCGGTCGACCTGCAGACGGGACGAGAGTCGGCGGCGGCCCACGGCAGGCCCAGGAAATTCACTCGGAAATCATTATGGACAAACTAACACATTAGGCTCGCCTTAGGCGGGGGCGAAATAGCCGAACGGTTAAATATATATATATATATATACAGCAAAACATCCCTAACCGACCACATCCACATATCGACCACTCCCTTATATCGATCGCTTTATTTAGGTCCAAGAAGATCGTCCATACAATACCATTGTAATGCTAAAAAAATACCCTCCATAAACCGACCACCTCCCTAAATGACCCATTTAAAATCGGTCCCATGGTCGGTCGGTTTAGAGAGGGTTTACTGTATATATATATATATATATATATAAGGAGGGGATATAGACTTTGAGATATTTGTATATGTTGCCACTACTTCTCCATAAAACTACTTTTCTAGACCTACATCTCTAACATAATGGGTCATGACTAACATTATATGCTTGCACTAAGGATACCAGATCTTATGTATGAGAAACCATTATCTTAACAATTTCTTTTCTTTGATATTGCATTGAACCATTAAAAAAAGTGTTATATATATGTTTTAAATGTAAATAACTGTACCAACAATGGCTGGAATACCAATAACTAGAACTGAAAGAAATTATTTTGTTCAGAGCAACACATATATTTGAGCCTGTCTCAAAAGGTGCTAACACTTCATTTTTTTGTCCATTGTAATGATTGACACAAAACAGCACAGAAACAGTTACGCTGAAAACACAAGGACATTTGCTTCAAGTAAATATGTATTCTATTGGGATTATGAAACACCATGTAAGAAACAAATCAGTTTATCCTGAGCAAATGTATAAGTAGATAGTATGTTGATTGTTACAATGGACAAAGTTTTGTCCCATATTGCTTAGCACCTTTTGAGACAGTCTAATTTACCGCCCCCTTCCCAAAAATGTACTTCTCGTGATATCCCTAAGAATGTATGTATCTGCAACATGGACTTTTATGATTATTGTTATCCGCTCCCATCACCACCCTTCCAGACAAACCATTAATATATATGGATGGTGATGAACCTGCAATGCCTGCAATAATGTATGGAGTGCTATTGGTTAACCTCATTCCGCAACAAAGTGTGTGTGGGTGTGGGGGGGGGGCAGCATACATTGCACATATGCCCCTGCCATACACGCGCAGAACGCGATGCTCCACTCGCTCCAGTTTTATTTTATATTATATTATGTTACTGGTTATTATATATATTTATTTATAATATATAACATGCATATGCGCATACACCCATATGGGACCACATTGGTAGATCGTGGAATTCAAACCTACGAGTTCGAACCCTGGTCGAGTCACACCGATGACTTAAAAATTGATACTTGTTGCTTCCTAACCAGGTGCTTGGTATTATTAGGATAGGATTGGGTCGGTGTCGGGATAATGTGAGTGTGAATGAGTGGGATATCAGATCATGGTGCTGGTGGCCTGGTCTCCCAGTGGGGCAGCAATACAAAGTCACCATGAGTGTACACTATCACAAGTCGGTACCCGTCCTGATATGACCTTAGATGTTGCCAGGATGTAAAACTCTAACAACCAACCTAGACACATATGGATATATACCTGCCCATATGCGTTTGTGCTATATTATACTATATATCATCATATTTATATGTGAGTATATCGCTAATCAATACGGCCGATCGCCTTCTTCTGTTGTTGTGTGCCTACAGGTATTGGCGCGGGTGGGCGCAGACTTTACAATTAATCTCCATGACTCATACTCAGTCAGTATTCCGTGGTTTGGGGCGCGGAAGTGCAGCATGATTAGTTTGTGGTCGGTGTGGATTATCCCTCCCCTCTCCATCCAATAGCGCTGCCCTTGATGTACGCTAAATGTTCTTAGCTAAGAGTGCCTGGCGTTGACAGTCTTTGTCGTGCACACCGTGAATCATAGCTTCCTCTACGTGAATCATAGCTGGAGACACCCGGGTTTCTTCGCTCTCATAAATGTGACTGTAGGCGCCACATAATTGAATAGTTACATATACATGTCGGCGGAGGGGGGGGGGGGGGTTACGTGGATAATTTGGCACCAATTCTACTGAGAAGTTTCTAACAGACGCACTTGTGTGTAAACCTGTAGTTTGCCTAGCATGTGCGGGGACTGCCGCTGAATTGATTTCCATAAGATTCTCTAAATATTCTCAGGTTTAATTTTTCCTCCAATTTCTTCCAACATTTGCCACTATATTTTCCAATATCACTGAACTGCGATGTGTGTGAAGGAGGTTGGCTGGTTGGTTGTTGGAGTTTTAGGTCCGGGCAACATCTAAGGTCATATCAGGACGGGGTGTGAAGGAGAGTCTCAGGGTAAATAGTGTTGTGGTAAATGGCATCGTTGTGCTTGTGGGTAAAGCTGAATATCTATTTCATCATCATCATCATGCTGTCGGTCGCGATGAGACAAAGACTGCTTTCATTACTTGACTGCCGCTCTCCATTTAGCTACATTTCATGAAAGCTGCCTGCAAATGTGTTGAAGTGCTGCTGGCTTTTGCAAGTTACCAGTGGCACTCTTTCGGGGAGCAAATAGAGGTTTCTATTTACAGGTCAATTAACCTGTGCTCAACATGCGTTCATTTAGCCTACTGTCAACGTTACCTTTAAGGCATCGCTGCAGCACCATCTACTTCCGGGTGATCTCCTGTCAGGTCACTTCCCTGCTGGCTATCTACTGTTGAGGCAGCCCTGCAGCGCCATCTAGTTCTGGGTCATCTCCTCCCAGGTCACCTCCTCCCAGGTCACCTCCCTGCTGGCTATCTATCGTTGAGGCTTCGCTGCAGCGCCATCTACTTCCAGGTCATCTCCTCCCAGGTAACCTCCCTGCTGGCTATCTACTGTTGAGGTATCAGTGCAGCACCATCTACTTCCGGGTCATCTCCTGCCAGGTCACTTCCCTGCTAGCTATCTACTGTTGAGGTATCAGTGCAGCACCATCTACTTCCGGGTTATCTCCTGCATGGTCACTTCCCTGCTGGCTATCTACCATTGAGGCATCGCTGAAGTACCATCTACTTCCGGGTCCTCTCCTCCCAGGTCACTTCCCTGCTGGCTATCTACCGTTGAGGTATCAGTGCAGCACCATCTACTTCCGGGTCCTCTCCTGCCAGGTCACTTCCCTGCTGGCTATCTACCATTGAGGCATCAGTACGGCACGATCTACTTCCGGGTCATCTCCTGCCAGGTCACCTCCCTGCTGGCTATCTACCATTGAGGCATCGTTGAAGCACCATCTACTTCCGGGTTATCTCCTGCCAGGTCACCTCCCTGCTGGCTATCTATCGTTGAGGTATCAGTGCAGCACCATCTACTTCCGGGTCCTCTCCTGCCAGGTCACCTCCCTTCTGGCTATCTACCATTGAGGCATTAGTGCGGCACCATCTACTTCCGGATTATCTCCTGCCAGGTCACCTCCCTGCTGGCTAACTATCATTGAGGCATCACTGCAGTGCCATCTACTTCTGGGTCATCTCCTCCATGTCATCTCCCTGCTGGCTATCTACTTTTGAGGCATCAGTGCGGCACCATCTACTTCCGGGTCGTCTCCTGCCAGGTTAGCTCTCTGCTTGCCATCGACCGTTGAGAGATCTACCGCCAATGAATTTCGCACTGATCACTGATTTACTGGCACCTCCCGGATTAGGTTATATACCCACTGTTACAGCATAACCAAGCCATTAGGAGTGGCATATTAAAATGCCATATTCTATTATATCACACTGCATGGCTAGTATTTTGATTACCAGTATTTCTTTTTGTATATATCCAGTATTTCATGTTGTACATAACCAGTAACATAACCAGTAACATAACCAGTAATATAATAACCAGCGATAGTATTCACGTTTTCCTATTTGTGTCCCGTCCTGATATGACCCTAGATGTTGCCATGACGTAAAACTCCAACAATCAACCTATTTGTGTTGGGTTCAGTGCGGGAATCTCTTTGTTTCAAGTTCTATGCATTTGCTATTTTTGATTATTAAGCCTACATTGGTCTATCTAGATTTTGTCCAAGATGAACCTAGATTTAAATCTAGATAATCTCATCTGCTACTGCAACTGGCTATGTGTTCATATTGCTGATCAGGAAGCCACCTAACGTTTTAAGATGGACAAGTTTCTTTTATTTTATTCATATTTTCATTATTTAGGCCTAGAACAGAGAACAGTCAGCGAGAACAGAGAACAGAGTGAGGAAAACAGAGAACATAGAACAGAGAACAGAGAACAGTCAGAGTTCTGTGTTCCATATGTAAAGTTCTGAAAGTGGCATATGTGTGGCTGACATTTTGCTTTGTGAAATGCAACTGCAACGCGCTTGTATGTATCTCCAGATTTCTATACAATGCGCACTGAAGCCTGTACATTCTCTTTGCTTTTAACTCAACCACTCAGGAACCCGGCGGGGTGGCCGAATCCGTAGAGCGGGAGCCTCGCGTGCGGGAGATCGGGAGTTCGGTTCAAACCAATGACTTATGAAAATGTATGCTTGTCGCTTCCTAGCCCAGTGCTCGGCATTAATAGGATAGGGAAAGGACTGGTGAGCTCAGTGTCAGGATAATGTGACTGAGTGGGATATTGGGTCATGGTGCCAGCGGCCTGATTTCCTAGTGGGGAAGCACTACAAAGTCGCCATGAGTGCACACTGTCACAAATCGGTACCCATCCTGATATGACCTGAGATGTTGGCAGGATGTAAAACTCCAACAACCAACCAACCACTCAGGGTACATCAGGCCTGGCAGAACAGCGAAGCAGGATCTGCTAGCAAAATGCCAGCACTCTGTGTGTAAGCCATAAAGCGTGACTTTACAACAGAGAACTTTCAGACAGGATCTGTTTACCAGTTGTTTACCGCCATCCCTCTTTTTGCATTATTCCCAATTGGCAGTAGACACTCCTGCTGGCTTTATTCTTATGTTCCATTGGAGTAAGTAATGGATTGTTGGCAACATGATGTAATATCCTACTCAGACCTGTTATCCTAGCACTGAACCAACCAGTCCTTGTCCTGTCTTATTACCTCCCAATGGAAGGCATTGTAGCATTAAGTGTCAATATTGCAAACTTTTGGTTTGATTCAGTTCATGATTGAACCCATGACCTTTCGCACTGAAAGCAAATAAGGGAGCGGGATGTAGCTCACGCAATAGACTGTCCACCTGTGAAGCTGTTAGTCATCGGATCAATCCTGCTCAGTGTACCCATTAGCAGTTTGGGTTATTTTCCGTTCCAACCAGTGGTCCACAACTGGTTCGTTAAAGGATGTGGTATGTGCTGTCCTGTCTGTGGGAAAGTGAATATAAAAGACCCCTTGCTGCTTATTGGAAAGAGTAGCCTATGTGGCGGCAGTGAGTTTCCTCCAAAGAAATATGTCAGAATGACCATATGTTTGATGTCCAATAGCTGATGATAAAAATCTAAGTGCCCTAGAGGCATCATTAAATAAAACAAGCTTTACTTTTTTAAAGACACTAAAATAAGTACCGGCATAATCCCTTTCTTCTCTTTTTTCTCTCATTTACTATAATGTGGTGTCCTCTGTGGTGGAGTGGTTAGAGTGTCTGACTTTTTTCTAGTTCGGACTCCTAACCTGAAGGTCGGTGGTTCTATTCCCCATGCCCCCATCTCTGCCAATTTGGATTTCCACTGCTGTGTATAACTTACAGCGACATCAAAGGCCAGTTGCTCTCATATCATGTCTATGTGGTGTGGAAGGTTAAAAATCCCTTGGGTCGGTAAAAATGTAGGCTCGGGCTTTCTATTGACAAACTGTCTAATGGTGAAAACAAGCCTATTCAGGCTTATCCATGATAGGCAGTATAAATCTTCAACAACAACAACAAAAAATAATTACTCCATTTATTCTGTGAGTCAATGACAGAGTGAAAATTATATTGAATCCATTTATTTTGTGAATCGGGGACAGCATAAAAATCATATTTAATCCATTTATTCTGTGAATCTTGGACAAAATGAAAATAATAATTAATCCATTTATTGTGTAGGTCGGGCACAGAATACAAAAGTGGTTAACAGTACAATTGTGGTTCACACGACCTGCTGGCTGTTCCGAGAAATTAAGGCTTATAAATGTAGTCCTACTCCCAATCAGGATGTGCTGGAATGTCATCAACTAGGCCTGGTTACTAAGGCTCTCTCACCGGACACTGCCGAATCGGTAGAGCGAGGGCCTCGCGTGCGGGAGATCGGGAGTTCGGTTCCGGTCGAGTCAAACCAATGAGTTAAAAAATTGATACTTGTCGCTTCCTAGCCTGGCATTCGGCATTAATAGGATAAGGCAAGGGCTCGTTAGCTCAGTGCCAGGATAATGTGACTGAGTGGGATATTAGGTCATGGTGCCAGCAGCCTGATTTCCCAATGGGACAGCACTATTAAGTCACCATGAGTGTGCACTGTCACAATTCGGTACCAATCGTAATATAACCTTAGATATTGCCAGGACGTAAAACTCCAACAACCAACCAACTAAGGCTCTCTCTCAGCACTTGTCCAAATACCTCCACATGCGCCATTTCCACGTTAGTCCACCTAAAAGGCCGAGATGTACTACAGATGGGCTATATCTATTTACAGATCCCCATACCATATTCGCTTGATTGTTGGAGTTTTATGGCCTGGCAACATTTGGGGTCATATCAGGACGTGTACCGACTTGTGACAGCGCACACTCATGGCTACTTTATAGTGCTGCTGCACTGGGAGACTGGGCTGCTGGCACCATGCCCTGATTTCCCACTAATCACGTTATCCTGACACTGAGCTAACCAATCATTGCCATATCCTAGTAATTCTGAGCACCAGGCTAGTTGGCGATAAGTATCAATTCTGCAGGTCATTGGTTTGACATTACAGGGAATCGAACTCCCAACCTTCTGCACGGGAAGTCTGCGCTCTACCGATTCGGCCATCGCGTCCCGTCTAGCGTTCCTAAAATAATATAAAACAAATGAGATGCGTATAATTCCATGAAGTAATGAAGGGTGGGAGCGGTTGGGGAGAGGACACAAAATACATCAACTCATTTTTGCTGTTACTTTGATATAAAATTTTAAAAACAAATAAGGAAATAATAAGGTTGCTGCCTCGCTACCAGCTGGGGAATCCCCCACCATATCGCAATCCCTCAGCCAGCGCGATGTACGCTTTGTTGAATACAATAGCACTGACCTCGGAGTGCTAGCAGTCTAGTCTGGGAGGGTTGTGGGTGTGGGTGTGTGGGACGGGGTGGAGAGGGCGGCTCTCGGTGCTGCGTTTGTGCCCGGGAGGCGGGGCGACTGTATGTGTCCATGCATGCCGAGCAGACTAACCCGTATAGGATTCACGCACTAAAACTCGCGACTCGACCCGACCCGCTTAAAACTGAAAACGGGCCTATTCGTTTTTCGAATCGCGAATCGCAATCGTAAACGCCGCTTTTAGCACTAAACTGATTTTTGCGGAATCGCAATCGCTAGGTGTGCGCGGGAGCGCACACCAAGCGATTTGGGGACGGGAGGGGTGGTGCGGAGGGGCGGGGGGAGAGGTGGGGGTTGCGGGAAGGCGGGGGCGGGTTGGGGCGGAGTGGGGCGGTGGGGTGTCACACACAATGCAACAACCACGCACTCACACAGCCCCAACGTGCATGGCCTTCGTGGCGCCACCTACATCCACACTGCTTCTATGTAGGGACCTACCGTAATACTAATAGCTGCAATACAAGGATGCAACAGGAACAGATGGGCTTCTTTCTTTACAAATTAAATATGTGATTTATTCATCTGAATACGGGCGTTTCTCGGCATCAAGACGCTGGTTTTTCGGCAGTGAACAAATACAAGTATTTATATAAGCATTTGGCACTAAGTGACAAGCGAAAAGTAATATTGCATAAGGAAGTCTACGTATATATATTTGTTCAGTACATGTGAGCTCAGTGAAACATAATGATGCAGTCAATCACACACATACTTTTCATTAAAAATAACAAAATGAGCATAATTCTTTTGTCAGCGCCGATACACCGGTCTTCCAGCTATGTCTTCTTTAACTACGAGTAGTGAACAATGTATATATATATATATATATGTATATATATATATATATCTTATATAGGTCTTATATATATATGAGCCTATCTCAAAAGGTGCTAACTCTTCGTTTTTTGGTCCTTAGTAACGATTGACACAAAACAGCACAGAAACGGTTACACTGAAAACACAAGGACATTTGCTTCAAATCAATATGTATTGGGATTATGAAACACCATGTAAAAAACATATCAGTTTATCATGAGCAAATACATAAGTAGATAGTGTGTTCATCGTTACTATAGACAAAGTTTTGTCCCATACTGCTTAGCACCTTTTGAGACAGTCTTATATATATATATATATATATATATATATATACGATCTATATCCCGCTCGAGGTGCATCATTCCCTCGGGTTGCGCCTCCCTTAGGACATATCATATATATGTGATAAAATGGGAAACATTGCCCCTAGACCAGGATTCGAACACACACTTCTTGCCACTCCGGGGCTATCATGCTAACTATTACATTGAAGCAGAAGACGGCTACCTGTTTGTGTGGCTCTTTGCCTGAGAGGTCAGTGCAGACTACTACATACAGGACAAATCCTCCGGTGCGAGTGGTGGTTTGGCGCGCCCGGTAGTAACAACGGGAACCGGTGGCGGTGCCACCGTCGAGCAGCGGAGCCAGTATAGAATAATCGGTACAATATTTCCCTTCCGCGCCTTTATACTCGAATAATTCGTTATATATCATATATATCCTGGAACGTTGTTATATATAAGATATATTATAAGAAAACTATATATATATGCACACTTGTCCTCAGACTATTTGATAGAGGCGCCCCCTAGTGTTGTTTGCAGGTTGGCTGTTGTACCGGTCGGCGCCCTCTTGCGGTCTGCCCAGCGCTGTGTGTGCGAGTGGTTCAGTGCCTTTTGGTATCCTAGCAACATCTGAAGCTATATCAGGTTGGGTACTACTGATGTATGAGAGAGGCGTGTATGCAATTAAAAACAATTTACAAAGCTATGAACAAATTGTCAGCCAACACATTTAAACACACACCCTTCTAAAGTCTTCATAATATGAGAGTGTAAAAGAAATATGGGCATAGCTTTACCCTGGTAGTGCCTTGGACCTGGATACAGCTGTGATGCATTCCATTATGGTTTCAGAACAGCTTTCTCATACGGGTATTCAGAAGTTCAAATTGCTGGCCTACTGGGACCATCCTCCTGGTACTCTGTCATAATATTCCACTCAGTAACATTATCCGGTTATTAAGCCAATCAGTCCTTAGCTGAACCCTAGAAATTCTTAGCGTCAGGCGAGGTAGCGCAAGCTATTAACTCTATGTAAGTCTTTGGTTTGACTGGTCACTGGTCACTGGAGATCGGACCCACGACCTGACATACATGAAGTCGACCCTCCTATCCACCTGGCAATCCCGTCCGGTTGAGGAACACAAGTCAAGTCCACATATATGGGCAGTGGATGACTATGGCAGACAGGAGTTTACTTTAGACCACAGTCACACCAGGCTTGCGACTGCTTGCGACCACTTTGCGGCCCGCAAAAAACAAGTGGTTGCGAAAAAGGTCTTCACTGGCCACCGACCTCCTGGCAACCATGTTTGTCACAAGGTTGCATGTGTTGCACCAAAAACCGCTGAGCAACCAAAATGGTTGTCAGAAGGTCACCAAGCTTGTTCATAGGCTGACGATCAATCAGAGACCACCGGCGACTGAAGAGCAACTGATCGGCGACTGAACGATGACTGATCGGCAACTGTTCGACGACACCGCTGCTAACGACCACTCGGCGATTAGTTGGTGATTGGTTGGTGATAGGTTGGCCATCAGTCGGCGAGTGGTCTAGGACTGTTTGGGGACTGCCCAGGGTTAAGTGACCTTTGAGCGCCCCACCGCATGTCCCACCGCTCCGCCAGCGTCATCAAAGGTCATGTCTATGTGGTGAAGGAGGTTAAAAACCTTGGGTCGATAAACGTGCAGGTTCGGGCTTTCTATTGACCAACTGTCTAATGGCGAAAACCCGTCTATTCAGAGTTATCCATGATAGGCAGTAAAATATCTCATGAAGAAAAAAAAGTGGTTTGTTAAATGGTGGCTGTTATTCCTGCAACATATGGGGGCTGGGTCGGAATAGACTGCCAGCGTGTATGTGCTGTGAAAGCCAAAGTCACTGGGGACCTGCGGGGCATGACAATGAAGTAGAGGAGTACTGTAAACTACACGATTTAGTTGGCCAAGACTTGGTGCAAAATTGGTACAAAATATCAAGGTTATTTTTATTGTATCAATAAAACGCGATCACAGTAATGAGAGCTGTACTTTTAAATTTCTGAAGAGATTCGTTATGGTAAATACAATATAATACAGAACGACATAGACCAAGATGTGGAGAATTGAATGTAAATTGTATTGCTGTTTTCTGCCTTTCTAGATGGGATGTCTGATTCAGTAAAAGCCCTGGTTGGTTTCCCGTGCAGCGAGAGGTTGGGAGTTTTAACTCCCATTGGGTCAAACCAATGACTTACACATTTTATACTTATCACTGCCCGGCATTAATAGGCTAGGGCAAAGACTGGTTCACTCGTCACCAGGGTCATGTGACTGAGTGTGATATTGGGTCATGATGTTGATGACCTAGTCTTCCAATGGAGCATCACTATAACGTTGCCATGATTGCGCACTGTCACAAATCGGTACCCATCCTGATTTTGTTTGTTTGTTGGGATTTTACGTCCTGCCAACATCTAAGGTCATATCCGGACGAGACCCCTCCTCCGCCATGATATAATCCTAGATGTTACTGGGAAGTAAAACTCAACAAGCAACAAGCAATCCGTTCTAGAATCTTAGTTCTTACTGTTTATTTAACACCAGGTATCCCTGTAATATCAATACGCACTTCTTACTTAGTTGCAGAAGTGCATTCTCCTCAGTTAAATAACATAATTATCTCATGAAGGTATGAAGTCACTAGAATATAGTCCCATAATGAATAACAAAAGGACTCAGTAGTCGTGCAATAAAAAGAAATCAAGGTGGTCAGAAGAAAAGGTTCAAGGACTGCCGAACTGCTGCAAGTACAACCTGAAGAAATGTAATGTCAACACTACAACCTGGGAAATAGTGGCCAAGGAAGGAGTTCATGGCATGCTTCTATTCGTAAAGGCACAACACAATTTGAAACTGATCGTATATATCAAGCTAAGCAAAAGCGTCAGCAGAGAAAAGATTGCCTCCTTCTTGTAACAGACTTTCTGACAGCAGCTACACACACATGTCCAACATGCACCCCACATTTCTAGCACAAATTGAACTCATCAGTTATCGACGAGTTCACAACAAATGATGAGTTACTCTCATCATTGTCACTGCTTGACAACCAAGAATGATAAACAACACATTAGGCAGCACGTGGTGAGCAGCTCAGAAGACTGCCAATATCCCTAGTGCCTAATAACACCGGCAGGGCAGCATTCTGTCCAACCAGGTGACTGGTATCGACATGTGGTATGTTCCAGCCCTCACCCACGCTAAGCATCAAAGCGACACTCTCAGAGTTGAACACTTATCTAACAGGTAGCATCAAACACAGACTGCATTGTTGTCAATGATTTCCGGTCTGTTAAGCCATGGAGTTATTCCCTGTGAAATCGAAGATGCAGGGACATAAAATGGCATCTATATATATATATATACACATGGGCATGCAAATCTTCCTTTCCTCCTGTATTCTTTAAAAAGAACATTTATATTCTATTTTATCATCATCATCATCATCATGAATCCCTTAACCACAAGGATGGTTGGGGCATCACATATGACGCTGAAAGAAGTTCGCTCCTGTTTTCTGTGTTCTCCATTACCCTGTGGGACTTGCCAAACTCCAGGCCTGACCGTTCCCTGATGTTGTCTTCCCATATCTTCCTTTGTCTGCCTTGTTTTCTTCCCCCGTTCACCAGGGGAAGATGATTTTGTAAGATGATTTTGGCCAAACCTGATGAACAAGAAATATGGCCATACCACTGCAGATGGTGTTCCTTTATGATTGTCAGGTGATCCTTGCACGATCTAATTGCCTGCTGGATCTTGCACAGACTTCGTCGTTGGTAACATAGTCTTTGTATGAGATGCGTGTGAGTAGTGTGAGGACAATTGTGGAGAGTGGGACGAGTCAAACGCCGAGCAGCTGCTTATATAGTCCGGCGCAGGACCATAGCACGTGACGCTGGACAACTCCGCAGCACATGGAGCACAATAATAATATAGATATGAGAAATTCAAAACGCAATGAGATAATAATAAAAATAATAATAACCAAGTGTATTTTCCGCTGCCTGTAGACGTATAACGTTTTATACGCCCTATATTATTATTTAGCCAAACGGTTAAGGCCCGGTCACATACACATTAGTGGACATAGTTGAACATAGTGGAGGCTAACGTAGTTGAACTTAGTTGAACTTAGTTGAACGTAGTTCAATGTAGTTTAACGTAGTTGAACATAGTTGAACGTAGTTGACCATAGTTGAACGTAGTTGAACGTAGTTAAGTGTACCGGCATCCATACTTCTCCATCATGCTAACTTGGTAATAACATGGGTGGGCCGTGAGTTCCGATTTAATCTTTGGACATGTTCAAAAGAGCGCTATATTAGAGGCTAACATACTGTCGCGAAGTCGCTGTACTCTTAATGTACTCTAGCATACTCTAGCATACTCTAGCATACTTTAGCGTACTTTAGCATACTTGGACGTAGTTGAACTTAGTTGACTGTAGTGGAGGCTAACATACGTTGAACATAGTTGAATGAAGTTGAATGTAGTTGAACATAGTTGAACATAGTTGAATGTAGTTGACCGTACCGGCATCCATGGCATAACAATATTTATCCATACCAAAACCTGCCGTACCTTAAATTTTGTCACTGTAGTTTAACGTACTTACACCACATTTGACCCATGTTAATCTATCCTATGTTCAATTACGTTCAATTACGTTCACGAACGTGTATGTGACCAGGGCTTAAAGCATTAAAGAAATTTAATTGGATGGGATGGTAAAGGCACTGACTGCCTTCCTGTGCAGGAAGGTCGTTGGTTCAGCCATCAAGCAAGCCAAACCAATGTCTTTCAAAATTGATAGTTGTCGCTACCTAGCCTTGTGCTCAGCATTCCTAGGATAGAAGAAAGACTGGCTTGCTCACTATTAGGCTAATATGACTGAGTGGGATAGCGGGTTATGGTACCATGACTATGTCTTCCAATGAGGCATCATTATAAAGGCGCCATGAATAATCACAGTGTCAAGTCTGTATCCATCCTAATTTGACCTTAGATGTTGATGGAATTTAAAACCCCAACAAACAAACAAAGCAACCTTAAAGATGCTTTATTATGGAAGGTTTGGTAAAGCAAACTGCAACTGTTTGAGAGCATAACATAAAAATAATTTTTTAAAAGGCATCGTTTGTACTCACAAGGAATGCCTGGATGCGATTGGTTTATCGATGATTTCCCTACCTCCAGTGTCTAGGCGTCATCACAGATATAAAATAGCTGACTCACCACAATTGTGTATGGTATATACAGTATTCTGTGTACAGTTAGTTTGAGCTGTCAGTGGAGCTTGGAGTTATCGACTAAATAAGCTACCCATCCCTTCTTCATACATATTGTCCTACACATTTCTTTGCTATGCAATCGCATTACAAGATGCTTGTCTAAAAGATCCACTGATGAAATGAATGGGGTTTTACATCCTGGCAACATCTAAGATCCTGTCATGGTGTGATTTGACTAATGGTAGTGCTTTGCACTTATGATGGGCTTATAGTGTTACCTCATTACCATGCCACAAATTATCACTCAGCGGCAATATCCTGACACTGAGCCAATCAATCCTTGCCCTATCCTAGCAATGCTGAGCGTCATGCTAGGTAGTGATGGTTTGACTCGGGCGGGGATTGAACCCACGACATCCTGCACGGGATTCAGGCGCATTACGATAAACTGTAGGCCTACTGGTCCATCTTGTCTGGTAGACCATCATCTTGTCTGGTAGACCATGAGAAGATCATAATAAGCGACCAAAACACACCTTTGATGCTGACCTTACACGTGAAAAATACATTCCTGCTATTATCAAGAAAAACTTGATGATTCTTCTCTCAGTGCCGGAAGCGATGGCCGAATCAGAGCCCTGGCTTCCTGTGCGGGAGGTTGGGAGTTCGAATCCCAGCCGAGTCAATCCAATGAGTTACAAAATTGATACTTGTTGCTACCTAGCCTGCCGCTTGGCATCACTGCGTGTTATGATAGGGCAAGGGCTGGTTAGCTCAGTGTCAGGATAATGTGACTGAGTGGGATATTGGGTCATGGTGCCGATGGTCTGGTCGCCAAGTGGGTGGAGCAGTAGTATAAAGTCACCATGAATGTGCACTGTCACAAGTCAGAATCCATCCTGATATGACCGTAGATATTGCTAGGATGTAAAACCCTGTCTATAAAGTCACCATCAGTACGTACTGTCACAAGTCGGTACAAGTCCTGATATGACCTTTGATGGTGCCAGGACGCAAAACCCCAACAACCAACAAACAAACCAAAACTCTCTCTCTCTCGGTCATGATAGTTCCCATCTCTCGAGGATTTTGCGTAGAGCGCACATTTCGCGGCCGTCTAATAATTAATTGTGTGTGAAGCTTATCGGTGAATTGTTAGGACACGCAGGTTCGTTGCGGCGGCCCGCCAATCGTACATTAAGAACACCACATCGAGGCTCTCCAGATCCACGGGGAGAGTCTGCGCGCTGGGCCGCCCACCGATGAATGCAGTTACAACACTCGTCCGCACTCATCGGCGCTCAATTATTGCCTTGATTAAAATGCTTTTTAGTGCTAGGGAGCGAGGCATGAATTGCGTGTTGAATTACGCGTTGGGATTATTTGAATTACTTTTTAAATTGGTAGTTAATGAGAAGTATGGATGGGAAGTGTATATGACTCTTTATGAGCAGTGAAGAGTCAGCGTATGAAAAATGTATGGGCAGGTAAAATAAGGGGTGGTGTTGGGTAGTGGATGAGTAGTGTGTGACCAGTGAGAGGTAGATTAGTAACGTGTGAGTAGTGTGTGAATGGTGTGCAAATAGTAAGTAGTGCGTGAGTAGTGTGTGAGTAGTATATGAGTAGTGTGTGAGTAGTGTGTGAGTAGTGGGTGAGAAGTGGGTGAGTAGTGGGTGAGTAGTGGGTGAATAGTGGATGAGTAGTGGGTGAGTAGTGGGTGAGCAGTGGGTGAGTAGTTGGTGAGTAGTGAGTGAGTAGTGGGTGAGTAGTGGGTGAGTAGTGCGTGAGTAGTGCGTGAGTTGTTGGTGAGTAGTGGGTGATTAGTGGGTGAGTTGTGGGTGAGTAGTGGGTGAGTAGTACATGCGCAGTATCTGAATACTATCTTAATAGTATCTGAGTAGTATCTGAGTAGTATCTGAGTAGTATCTGAGTAGTATCTGAGTGGTATCTGAGTAGTATCTGAGTAGTATCTGACTGGTATGTGAATAGTGTGTGAGTAGTGTGTGAGTAGGGTATGAGTGTTGTGTGAGTAGTGCATGAGTAGTGTATGTGTAGTATGTGAGCATTGCCATGTATGAGTAGTGTGTGAGTATTGTATTGAGTAGTGTGTGAGTAATCTGTGCGTAGTGCATGAGTAGGGAATCAGTAGGATGTGAGCATTGTCATGTATGAGTAGTGTGTGAGTATTGTATTGAGTAGTGTGTGAGTAATATGTGAGTAATGCATGAGTAGTGTATGTGTAGTATGTGAGTGGTTTGGGGTAGTATATATGAGCAGTGTGTGAGTAGTTTGTGAGTACTGTGTGGGTACTGTGTGAATGCTGGGTGAGTAGTGGGTGAGAGTGGTGTGAATAGGTTATGACTAATTTGTGAGTAGTTGGTGAGTAGTTGGTAGTCGGGGGTAGAATCTTGCTGTCACTTTAATGCATCAACCGAGTCGTGGCCGCATCCCCTGAGCGCTGCACGAATTCATTACCAGTTGCCCGGATGCAAATTACTGGCAGCACGTTTACCTCTACCAGCATTTAGTCGAACAATATTCGCAAATTGTATTAATATGAAAAGCATTTTCAAATGCCATACAATTCCTAGTATGCGTGCATATACAACCTTACTGATGGTGTAGGAGCTATATAATTAATTCCGTGAATATCTATTAGAATATTTATTTATCCTATATTTCACTGTATAGCATGGATGTACTACAATTGTAGATAGTCTGTATTCTATGCTGTGTATTATTACTATATTAGGCATATATTACAATTGCAAACATATGTATATACATATATATATATGTGTGTTTTCATGTTGCCCCAGACGCGGTGGCTGAATCGGTAGAGCGCAGGCTACCAGTGCGGAAGTTTGGGAGTTTGAATCCTGGCCGAGTTAAGCCAATTACTTTCTAAATTTATACTTGTTGCTACCTAGCATGTACCTAGTGTGGTGCTCGGAATTATTAGGATAGGGCAAGGGTTGATTAGCTCAGTATCAGGATAATGTGACTGAGTGGGAAATCGGTTCATGGTGCTGGTGGCCGGTCTCGCAGTGGTGCAGCACTATAACGTCATCAGGAGTGCGCACTGTCACAAAA
This sequence comes from Branchipolynoe longqiensis, assembly GCA_030323885.1. Taxonomy (NCBI): domain Eukaryota; kingdom Metazoa; phylum Annelida; class Polychaeta; order Phyllodocida; family Polynoidae; genus Branchipolynoe; species Branchipolynoe longqiensis. Next base: position 113,799,988 of record CM059187.1, on the reverse strand, counting down.
TCAATGTCTGTCCTGTTTGATATTTCCAGGACGTAAACCCCCAAAAAACAATTAAAAGCGTGGTTTATTTCTATGATTGAGATTTGAATTTGTTTGAGTCTCGACTACACTGTCGCCACCGGACGCGGTGGCCAAATCGGTAGAGCGCAGACCTCCTGTGGGGAAGGTAGGCAGTTCAATTCCTGGTCGAGTCAAACCAATGACATACAAAATGTATACTTGTCGCTTCCTAGCCAGGAATTATTGGCATTATTAGGATAGGGCGAGGACTGGTTGGCTCAGTGTCAGGATAATGTGACTGAGTGAGATATCAGGTCATGGTGATGGCGGCCTGGTCTCCCAGTGGGACAGCACTATAAAGTCGCCGTCAGTGTGCCCGGTCACAAGTCAGTACCCATCCTGATATGACTTTACATGTTGCCAGGACGTAAAACTCCAACAACCAACCACTACACTATCCCCAAATCACCTAACCGGGTCTCTCTCCCCGCCTCCAAACTGCACACACGCCCAATCCCAGGCTGCATAATTAGATAACAAGGCCGATATATTGGTTAGCCGGAAACCCCGCCAATATTCTGCGAATCCTATTTGTGTGGGGGCGACCGGTAGGGGGCGGGTGGGGGCGGCTTCAGGCTTACACGAGCAGACTTACCGCCGACTGCTGTGCAGCGCTGCGGCGGTCAGTGTTGGTACTACATTGGGGTCAGGCCAGCCCGCCGCCATTGACAAGCTCCCATGCGAGAGACGGCCATGCATACGAGCTGATGATGGTCCTCAGCTGGGATAAGCTGACTGCGCCACGCTTCACTAACAAATAACTGATTGGGTGGTTGTTGGAGTTTTACATCCTGTCAACATCTAAAGTCATGTCAGGACGGGTACCGACTTGTGACACTGCACACTCATGGCAAATTTATAGTTCTGCCCCACTTGGAAATCAGGCCGCCAGCACCATGACCCAATATCCCACTCAGTCACATTATCCTGACACTGAGCTAGCCAGTCCAGATAACGGATACCAGAGACATAACTGATGAAATCTTGAATCTGACTAAGGCGGGTGCTATCTATACACATCCCCACAATAGTCCTATCATCCCGACTGCCTGTGTTGCCGCAGCCCAGTGATGGAAGATCCATTATCCAGTAATGGAATTCTACAGGCTAAGGAAGCCATTAGAAAAGTGAAGTGCTTGTTTACCGGACGTAGTTCACCAGCAATGCCCACTAATTGGCAGTAACACGTTCCCTGTGGCAATACGGCTTTTACATTGAAATAACCGTGCATTTGGCTCTTCAAACAAACAAAGCAGTTGAGAACTGTTAGCAAAGAGCTTTCCACTCTAACTGGAATCATCTGACTTTAAAATCGATACTTGTCACTTCCTAGCCTAGTGCTCCGTAATTTTAGGATATGGCAACGACTGATTGGCTCAGTGTCAGGATAATGTGACTGAGTGGGATGTCAGGTCATGGTGCTGGCGCCCTGGTCTCCCAATAGGGAAGTACTATAAAATATCCATGAGTGCGTACTGTCACAACTCGCTACACATCCTGATATGACCTTAGATGTTGCCAGGACGTAAGACTCCAACATCCTTAGCAGTACATGGTTTTGTTGCCCAGGTCAGGCGTCCTGAGCGCCCACAAATGAACTTAGATTCACAAACAAATAATTGAATTCCTTTGGTTGTCCTGATATTACCTTAGATGTTGCCAGGACGTAAAACTCCAGCAACCAACCGACCGACCGACTGGCATCTAGGGAAAAGTCCGACATGGCCACATGCCTTCGATGGTGGTTTCAGTAGTGGCTTCCACTGTGGCTTCCACTTTATGCTTCCCACGTGACTTCCAGCTGTGGGTTTTGCGATGCATGATGGGAAGGGTCGGCCTAATGTGGTGGGAAGGGTGTGCCAGCATGGGCTGTGTTTAATGAATGGGACTCATATTCTGAATGAACACACCAACTATATTCCTGGACTACACCGGACACGATGGCCGAATCGGTAGTTCGAACCCTGGCCGAGTCAAACCCATGACTTACAAAATTGATATTTGTTGCTACCTAGCCTTGCGCTGGCATTACTAGGATAGGACAAGGACAGCTTAGCTCAGTGTCAGGATAATGTGACTGAATGGGAAATCGGGTCATGGTGCCGGCGGCCTGGCCTCCAAGTGGGGCAGCATTATAAAGTCACCATGAGTGTGCACTGTCACAAGTCGGTACCCATCCTGATATGAACTTACATGTTGCTAGGACGTAAGACCCCAACCAACAAACAACATATTCCTGGACGTGTTATTGTCATTCTTGAGCACATTCTGGATATCGCAAAGAACCTAGGCTAAGAACTTGGTAAAATAACAGTTTGTTTTAATTTAGCAAACAGGTGTGAAATAAATATATTTATATATATTTATTAAAACCAGAGACCAACTGACAAGTCTCGACCTGCTTGTTGGCTGACTGCAGCCCGACAGCTCACTTTGCCTACTTCACATCTATCAAGTGGTATCCAAGCTGCTTCAAAACAGCACAACAACCCACAGCTAGCCCATCCCAATAGAATCATTGCACATTTATAATAATATTTGCATAATACCTCTTTTATGCTACACATAAATGTGTATAAATTGGCGGTTACAAGAGAGATGCTACTCATGCAGAACTGCGACTGCAGTGCATAACAGGTGTTGATTTCGTATCGGGAATGAATATTGCACACAAATTGCAATATGTTGGTAATTTCATTATTTGTATCCCCACAATGAATTATATCGTAGTTATACTCTTTTTGGGAGGTGAGCAGTGGTGTATTTTTTTATTCCACTGCTCCTTGCCCTAACCTGATAATGCCGAACACCAGGGTAGGTAGCGAAAAGTATACATTTTTAAGTCATTGGTTTTCACTCGACCATGCTTCGAACCCATGGGTTCGAATCCTACGACCAACTAAACCAGACCAGACGGGGAGACCGAATGAGTAGAGCATGCTTCTCGTGCTTTGGGAGATCGGGGGATCCGAACCCATGAATTCGTGGGTTCGAACCCCGGACTAGTCAAACCAATGACTTAAACATTGATACTTGTCACTTCCTAGCCTGGTGCTCGGCATAATTAGGATAGGGCAAGGACTGGTTGGCTCGGTGTCAGGATAATGTTACTGAGTGGGGTATCAGGTCATGGTTCTGGTGGCCTGGTATCCCAGTGGGGCAGCACTATAAAGTCGCCATGAGTGCACACTGTCACAAGTCGGTATCTGTCCTGATATGACCTTAGATGTTTCTAGGACGTAAAACAAACAACAAACAAAACCTACTAATTCGGGAGGCGGACGCTCAACTCATTCGGCCATCTCGTCTGGGACTTGGCATTAAACCCCTATTTCACGACGATCAGGCCCCAATACAACAGGGATCAGGCCCCAGAACACCGGGAAACACCATGGAACACCGGGGAACACCGGGGAATACCGGGGAACACCGGGAAACACCGGGGAACACCGGGGAACACCGGGGAACACAGGGGAACACCGGGGAACACCGGGTAATACCGGGGAACACCGGGGAACACCGGGGAACACCGGGGAACACCGGGGAACACCGGGGAGCACCGGGGAATAGCGGGGAATAGCGGGGAGCCTCTCACCACCCCCATCAAACCAAACTAGTTCTCAGTACGTTCTTGAAAATGTTGCCGAACCGTCTCAAACTGTGTGCGAATGGAATGGATGTAGTAGCAACATTTTATGGTCTTTTTACGGATGGGCTAGGACGGAAGGGTACTCCAGAACTTTGAGCATGCTCAACATTTTCTGGTCGCCACGTTCTACCCTGACCACAGCCCATTTTAGAACGGGGTCGGACGTTTTGAGAACTAGTTTGGTGGGATGGGTGGTGTTAGGTTGCACTTGCATATTAGTTATTGTGGCACTCTCCCTCCAATATATTCAGTTATATAAACTGAAAAGATATGCTTCGAGAGCATTAGTCAGAGTACAGTTCCGGTTTCAGCAGCCTATACTAGTTCCCTTTAAGGGCGATCTGACTGTTAACTTCCTGTGTGCATCGTCCGCAGACCACCCACGTAACCGGCTGAGATGCCCCACTGTCAGTTTTACTCCAGTGAGACACCCATCCTATAAATACCCCGTCAGAATATGACCTTAGATGTTGCCAGGACGTAAAACTCCAACAATCGACCAACCAATCCTACAAACAGCGTCCATAGTGGTGCCGCTTAACAACTCACATATCGTGGCTTGTCTGCTAGGTTTTCTTTCATTTACAACTTTCACCTGCCTGCCTTCCTTTGGTTGTTTGGGGGGTAAATATGTTTATTCTGCTGAAGAGGTTCTATTGTCAGTGCCGAAGCACTGGGGAGACAGGGGGTAGGGATTCATGATCATGGTTAACAGATTTTCTTTTGTTCCCCTCCAACTACCAAAGCCGAGGCTAAACACATCCGGTTACGTGATCCGAACGTGCCAGTGTCAGAATACTGTGACTGAGTGGGGTATCGGTGACATGGTGCTGACATGTGGTATTCAAATGAGGAAGATAATGTCCCAAAACAGAAATCAGCCTACCCTTCCTGAGAGCGGAAAATAATATTTCTGCATGTGATTACTTTCTCCTTGAAGCCACAATTTTACGTTATCTTTCTTCACCCAAGGATGATCCCAGATTTAGAGAACACATGCACAGAGCTCTGTCCTCTACAGGGAATGAGGGGGGGGGGGGTCGAGAGTAAATCACGAGTCAACAACCTCATCATATTTAGTAGGAAATAATGGATGGAGAAAACTAGGGGGGGGGGGGCGGGGATGCCTGGTTGGCAAACTTGTTAAGTAACATATTAGTAGTCTGTCAGCAGCCACCACTGGGAACAGTCGTGTATACGCGCATACATACTGCATCTGTGTACAAGGAACACTGCCTTATTAAACGCGACAGGTGCACCCTGGGAATATGGCGACTGCGCCTATGCACACTATCTAATCTCATACAAGGATAAGGGTAACGAGTACTCAAGTTGATAGCAGGCGGTCTGGGAGATATTGGCTTCAGATCCTGGTAGGGACCCACCCCACACCTGCCACCTCCCTCTCCCACTTTCCCCTAATCCATCCATACCAGTCGTACCCAGCCCCTCATCCACCCCCACCCAGCCCTCATCCACCCCCACCCAGCCCCTCACCCACCCCCACCCAGCCCCTCATATGCCCCACCCAGCCCTATCACACCCCACATAGCCCCTCATCCACTGCCACCGAGCCCTCATACACCCCCACCCAGCCCCTCATCCACCCCCACCCATCCCTCATCCACCCCAACCCAGCCCTCGTCCACCCCCCACCCAATCACTCATCCACCCCCACCCTCATCCACCCCCACCAGCCCCTCCACACCCCATCCAGCCCTCATCCAGCCTCACGCACCCCCACCAGCCCTCATCCCCCACCAGCCTCACCCACCCCACCCAGCACTCATCCACCCCACCCAGCCCTCATTTACCCCCACTCAGCCCCTCATCCACCCCACACAGCCCTCATCTCACCCCCCACCCAGCCCTCCCACCCCCACCAGCCCACCCACCCCCCCCAGCCCTCACCACCCCCACCCAGCCCATCACACCCCCTCACCCACCCCACCAGCCCCTCATCCACCCCCACCCAGCCCCACCCACCCCACCACCAGCCCTCCACTCCACCCAGCCCTCATCCCCCCACCAGCCCTCCCACCCCACTCAGCCCTCACCACCCCACCAGCCCCTCATCACCCCAACCCACCTCCCACCCCCACCCACCCTCATCCACCCCACCCAGCCTCACCCACCCCCACCCAGCCCCCACCACCCCTCATCCACCCCCACCCAGCCCTATCCACCCCCCAGCCCCAGCACCCCACCACCCCACCCACCCCCTCACCACCCACCCACCCATCCACCCACCACCCTCACCCACCCCACCAGCCTCTCCACCCCACCAGCCCTCACCACCCAGCCCTCATCCACCAGCCCAGCCCTCCACCAGCCTCCCAGACCCAGCCCTCATACCCACCCACCCCCTCCCCACCCCAGCCTCCAGCCCTCTCATCCACCCCCACCAGCCCCTCACAGCCCTCCCCCCACCTAGCCCCTCATCCACCTCACTCAGCCCATCCCCGGCCGCCTCTCCATCCCCTCCGGCCCGTCTCCTCCACTCCACCTCCTCGTTCCCACCCCTCCTCCCCCACCAGCACCCACCAGCGCACAACTTCAGGGCATCATCAATATTAAAAGAGGGATCGGTGGCGTACAGTCCGTCCCTGCTAGCATGGCCTCGCCATATCCACCACTAAAGCAAACAGCAGGTGGCCGCAGGCACGTCCCCCACCTCCACCAAACCTGCCCGGCGGAAGCCGAATCGGTAGAGGGCAGGTCTCGCGTGCAGGAGATTGGGAGTTCGGTTCCCGGTCGAGTCAAACCAATGACTGATACTTGTTGTAATAATTACTGAAAGCAGGCGACACTTAGACGCTCTGCATTATTAGGACAGGGCAAGGACACGCTAGCTCAGTGTCAGGATAATGTGACTGAGTGGAATATCGGGTCATGGTGCCTGTGGCCTGATATCCCAGTGGGGCAGCGCTATAAAGTTGCCATGAGTGTGCACTGTCACAAGTCGCTACCCGTCATGTTATGACCATAGATGTTGCCAGGATGTAAGACTCCAACAACCAACCAACCGGACCCCTCCCTGATCTGTCGAGACTAGTAGCAACAGAAGAACATGCACTGAAATAGTGAAAACCAAACTACCCAATCAATACGCCTACCGTCGTCCAAGTTGTCTAATGTCGGGAAAATTCACTAACTTGTCACATCTTTCACAACAGATCCCTTTTGATCTCACACCAATAAAGGCCACCCTGTTATGATTAACAGGGTGGCCATTACGTCTTAGAATGGTTGGTTGTTGAAGTTTTACGTCCTGGCAACATCTAAGGTCATGTCAGGACGGGTATGACCTTAGATGTTGCTAGGACGTAAAACACAAACAAAAAACAACAGACAATAGAGTAATATATTGGTTGAGTATGGTCGGTTGTGATCTAGATATTAATGTACGCGTATTACATGCTGCTGCGTTTCTAGTGTAGTACGCACGTGTGCCGGTAGGGGGGCCAATACGGATCTAGGCACGTGTGCGGTGCGGGACACACCCTTTAAGGCCTTTGTTATACGCTCTCCTGCCTGGGCCCGGAAGTAGTAGAGATCCCTTGATAGTGGCCGGCGTGTTTGTCCGCCGAAGTTGGCCAGCATACAGATATGGTGTGCTTGCAGAGGTCGATATACACAGGGCACCCATAGCCACACACCAGACGGGATTGTAGTTCGTGGAATTCGAACCCACGGGCTCGAACCCTGATTGAGTCAAACCAATGATTTAACTGATTTAACTGAAGTAGATGTCTTTAGATGGTTAAATATTCCTTGAAGTGACATTCCATACCTACTGGGTGTTGCTGTACGGTGACATTAGCAATATGTTCATGGATAAACCACAGGGCATAAACATAAATAAGGGCCCTCAGTTTTAATAAGGTTGGTTGTTGGAGTTTTATGCCCTGGCAACATCTAAGGTCGCATCAGGATGAGTAAATACTTGTGACAGTGCACACTCATGGTGACTTTATAGTGCTTCCCCACTGGGAAATCAGGCCGCCAGCACCATGACCCGATATCCCACTCAGTCACATTATCCTGTCACTGAGCTAGCCAGCCAGCTTTAATAAGGATTCAAATGAAACTATATGAATTGTTAAAATAATTCTTCTTCTAAAACTAGTAATCTATGAGCGTAAATATATTTGCATTACGACAACAAAGAGTCGATACAAATGAGTTTTTCTGACTACATCACTTTATCAGATCTTATAACTGAATGGGTTGTTATTGTAGGACTCAAACACTCCTCAGTCTGGAATATATAATCCATGACTCCCGGGGAATTGCTAAGAAGAAGCAGAAGGAGCAGAAGAAGATGAAGGAGCAGAAGAAGAAGAGCAGATGAAGGAGCAGAAGAATGAGCAGCAACAGAATAATATAGCCATTTTTGTAATAGTAGTATGCGTCTACTTTCTGTATACACTACACAACAAACAAGTGTCGAATGGTCATATTCAATCATTCTGCATGTGAATATATAAAGTGGTGTGGCTCCTTTTAAATTTGAAGGCTTGTGATTAGTACATTATCCAAAACACGTATATATATTTAATATATATATATATACAGAAATGAATACACAACAAAAAGAAGGTATCCATGTGCATGAGAAGTGACAGACCTAATTGACTGCGTGCTATGGTAGACGCCCTTTGTTCATCTCTCAGCTAGTAATATCGTTGCCAATCTTCCACTTGATTGAATAAAGTCTTAAACACGTTAACTGAAAAGCAACAGCGAACATTATTAGCATTCGTGTGTGCTTTGTGTCATTATCATCATCATCATGCACTCTTTAAAACAATAGCAACAAAATACATGGAAGAACCAATTCGGTGATGAGTTCTTAGCGAAACATTTTCATTGTTTTATGCCTGTTTTAAGATTAAAACATTGCGCGTGTATACCATTAATTGCTAATGTAACACACTGTCAGATCAAAGAGTGTCAAGCAATCGCTGAACCTTTATCACTACAGCTACATCTATTTCCCTAATGGGCCTGTCACACTACGACGCTTCTCCCGGCGACCCGTCAGCGTTGAAAATAAAATTTTAAGCGTCGAGAAATGTTAAAGATTTAGCGGAAATATGGAGAAATTGGACGTTGGCACAGCGCGTGAGTAGCGTGTTATTAGCGCACGGCCAACGTGTGTCGACGACTGAGGAAAAAAAACTAAAAGTTTGGCGCGACATGCTCATATCACCCTAGATGTTGGTAGGATGTAAAACAAGAAAGCAACCATTTGGCGCAACGTGTGGAGATGACCCGCCCGTGCGTGCAACGTCTGCCTAGCATTCCCATAACATTATTCCGGCGCTTCCAACGGATCTTGACGCGCGCCTAACGTCCTCCTAACGTCCTTACCAATAAATTTGCACGCGCTGGTGGTCGTTGTTTTTTTTTTGACTAGTTGAAAACATTCAGCGACCAATAACACGTGCCGACGTTGCCCGCCGACCGTCAACGTCAAAGGTAGTGTACCGACGTGTACCGACGCGCGCATAATGCGCGCCCAGCATGTCTCGACGTTTCCCTAATTATCGCCCAAAATCAACACACGTTGACGGGTCACCGGTAAGAAGCGTCGTAGTGTGGCAGCCCCATAACCGAGACAGACCCGCCCAATCTGTTTATCCACTTCAGTCAGTTACTGCTGCCACCTATGGGCACACGGGGGAACTGACGATTGCTGCACGGCGTCCGTAAAGTGCAGAGCCATGTAGTTGACTTGGGAAATGGTATCAAAACCAAATCTACTCCATCGTAGATCTAAGCCCTTCCGAGCACCCAATCCCTCAGGCTGTCTGCACCCAACTGTAGGCGTTGCCTAGCGAAAACTGTGTGCTATCTCATCCAGTGTTTTCCTGGCGACGAACGCCATTTCCGGTTATGAACGACATAGGTGGCACCGGGCATGGTGGCCGAATCGGTAGAGCGCGATCCTCGTGTGCGGGAGATCGGGAGTTCGGTTCCCGGTCGAGTCAAACCAATGACTTATAAAATTGATAGTTTTGCCTCCTAGCCTGGCACCCGGCATTAATAGGATAGGGCAAGGGCTGTTTAGCTCAGTGTTAGAATAATGTGACTGAGTGGAATATCGTGTCATGATGCTGGGTGGCCTGATTTCCCAGTGGGGCAGCAGTATAAAGTCACCATGAGTGTGCACTGTCACAAGTTGGTACCCATCCTGATATGACCTTAGATTTTGCCAGGATGTAAAACTCCAACAACCAACCAACGTAAAAAGCATGACGCTGACAGTATGCCTAACAACGACGGTAGCTTATGTCGTAAGGTGTATACAAACCGGACGGCGCGGGAACAAGCCGCACTAATAACTACTGAAAGCAGACGACACTTAGAAGCTGCTAGGTGATGATCGCCAAAAGCATGACACTAACGATGACGGTATGTCGTAAGGTGTATATAAACGGGATAGCGTCGGAACAAGCAACACTAACAACTACTGAGAGCAGACGACAATTAGGGGCCAGCCGTCACACACTAGTGTGTGGGTGGAGGCAAGGTGACGAATGGAACTATGGGTTAGTATCGCGACCACCGTGCACGCCCACAAAAGGATGCTGCAAATATGGCCATTTTGGCAACAAATTGATTCGAAATCCAGTCCCATGCCTGTCTTCGTGCCGATAGTCAACTTAGAAATTAATACAGTGCACTAATTAAAAACAGTCACAGGCATAATGTTTATCAGATATTTAAAAGGAAATTCACATTATTATCATCATCAACATCATCACTATTTATTATTGTTATCATTATTATTATTTTGTATTATTATTATCAGGCTCTCTAAGTTTCCTCAATTCTAAATGGTCTGTTTTGGAAATTACTTGGTGAACAATTTGTAAATGGGGGTCCAAAAGGCCCTTCGGATCATGTGACCATGCATATTTCAGGAACGCTGCGGCGGCGTTGCTGGTCGGACGCCTGATTTGATTAGGACAACATGGCTGAGTCTGTGTCCGGCGTGTTTTCTGTTCTTTCAGACCCCCCCCCCCCCTCCCACACAACCACCACCACCGTCACCAGCTCTTGGATCCGTTGTTGGAATGGCATTGGTTGTAATTGTAGGGATGGAGGCTGGTTGGTTGGTTGTTGGAGTATTACGTCCTGTCAACATCTAAGGCCATATCAGGACGGGTACCAACTTGTGACAGTGCACGCTCATGGTGATTTTATAGTGCTGCCCCACTGGGACAGCCCCAATGCCAGCGTTGTATTAAACTTATCGTGAAGCGACAAATCTTTTATTACAATTCTGTCACAGTTTCTTTGTGTGTGTGAGTGAGTGGTGAGTTGGAAATACGTTAAGTATTGAGTAATATGGTGCACCATGAGCGGCTTTCATAACGCAGTCCCTGCAGTACAACTAGAACAGTTGGAAAAAGTGGGAAGAGGAGAAGATTGGTTGATTGATTGATTTATTGATAGGTAATGGCATTACGCTGTGTACGCATCAAAGGCATTATTCTTAGAAGGAAGAAGACGACGAAGAAGAAAAGAAGGAGTGAGACGTATAAGAGGAAAAGAGGAATAGTAGGAGAAGAAAAATATAGAGACAAATAAATTTGAAAGACAATTTTGTTTGTTTGTAGGAGTTTTCTTCCTAGAAACATATAATGTCATATGAACCTAATTTCCCACCCAGTCACATTATCCTGATAATGAGCTAGCCAATGCTTGCCTTATCCTATTAATACCGAACACGGGGCTAGAAATGACAAGTATCAATTGTGTAAAACATTGGTTTGATTCGGCCGGGATGCGAACTCCCAACCTTCCGCACACGAAGCCTGCACTTTTACCGATTCAGCCATTGCGCAATACCTTACTCACGATATATATAATATGTATAATATATAAAAATATAATATATCTAATATGTATAATATATAATACATATAATATGTATAATATGTATAATATATAATACATATAATCCGTATAATACGTATAATCCGTATAATCCATATAATCCATATAATAATATAATACACATAATACACAGAATACACATAATACACATAATATACATAATATATATATAATGTAATATACATTGCAGCATCAGTACACAAGACATGGGAGAATTTAGTTGGGATAACATGACTTTATTCCGGGCCGCCCCCAGAGGCATTACATCATGGTAGGGGCCTGCCGAGAGCTGAGAGGGACAAGGTCATGGTGTGATCGCAGTCAAGTATGAAAGTGGGATGAATGAGGTGAGATAGGTGATCAAGGCGAGAATCATGTGTATATGATGGTAACTACTGGGTAGCATAAGTTACTTAATATAGTCAAGTATAATATATAAGTATGATAAATATAGTATATAATTGTGATAAATGTCATTAAACATTTTGCTTAACTATCTTATGATTAATAAGGAGATATGATATAATAATTATATTTATATAATGTTATGATTAAGTCGGCCAAGCCAATTGTTGGTGTCTAGTTGAGTTATTGCCATATTATGGCGTTGACGATGGCAGAGTTGACTCTGTTGGAGTCATTGGTGTTAATGTATCTCTTGTGTGCGTCTGAGGCCCACCCGCCGAATCGCTGGACCTCCAAGTCAGTGCTGCCGGATATGAATGTGATGGTGGCAGATGCCCTCCGGATGGCAGTGAGGGTGAATGGTTGGCTGGGGGGGCCTGGTGTTTTGGGCCTCCCGCCAGGCTTTAGCGATGTATGGGATTGTCATTGGCTGCCTGCCCGATGGGAAGACCAGCATGGGCTGAGCCTGGGATCGGGTGTGCACAATGCTGATCATGTGCTGGTAGGCGGTCACCGGGCAGAATCACGGGTCTGGGGTGGGTGCCAGTCGGAGTCTGCGTGACTGGTTGTTTGCCTGCATATTTTTCTACCACTTCAGGTCGATGTGCAGGGACCCGTCCTGGACCCAGACGTCTACCCTGGTAGCATGGCGCGTCGGGTCGAAGGTTGCTGCAGATCGTGGGGCCACCTCGGATTGGCGGGCCCCTGTGTAGAACATGACCAGTATGCCAAACGCCACCACCTTGCCCTGTCTTGGTTTGCACTGGGATGGTTGGCGACTCCCCCTGTGCCGGATGTTGGGCCCATGTAGCCTAGGGTGAAGCCAAATCATAGAAAGTCCATCAGTTGTCGGTGATCGTCAGATGCGGTGAGGTGGGCACGGCATCTGTCGATGTGGATGCCGCTGGGTACAGGCACCCGTGCTGCGATGGCATTGGGGAGTCCGGTGTCACAGACATGGCTGTATATATCACTTTATCAGCTATGTCATGCCAGAGTTGGTTGGCAGGGGCTGGCCAGTTGTGTCGGCGGTGTGCGCTAGGTGTGTGGGGGCTGGTGTCAATTTTACTTCCGGGTTGCCAGCCTCGTAGCCCACGGGGCGGCCACTGTGGGCCCCATTGTCGGCGTGGGCAGTGGGGCCGGGGGGTGGGGCTGCGGTGTCGTGGGCTTGGTCGTCAGGGGGCGCGTAAGTGGTTACATGTTTGTTGTTCAGCCGTTGGGTGGCACAGTGTGTTGAGGTGCCGCAGGTAGTGGCCGGGTCATTGCCATTGCGGTCACCCCCATGGAGGGTGCGGGTGGTGGGTGCGTGGGCGGCGGTGTCACCTGAGCCGAGATGAGCGGCGTCAATGTCACGTGAGCCGCGGCGTGGTGCGTGGGTGCCGCCGAGGGTGGGGGGCAGGGGGCGGTCGCCCAGGACGCTGCTGCCGGTGCACTGGGGCGTGGTGGCCGTCGGCGACGGGTTGTTGTGGTGGGCGATCGGGATGGTTTTGTCTGTGGCCGCCAGGGGTGGCGGGGGCAGGGGGTGGGGGCGTGGCGGTGTCATTGCCCGCGGGCCTGGCCGACCTGTCCTCCGGTGTGGGCGCGGCAGTGTAGTAGGTGAGGCGTTCATGCTTCATGTCGGACTTATCACTCCAACGCATCTTCTTCCTCTCAATGCTATCAAATATACGCTGAGACCAGCTGCGAACCATGGGCGCGTGCACCCTGCAATTATCCCAAATGAGCTTATGCTCATTCAACACTATTATATAGTATATTACATATAATATACAATATGTTTACTATGTAATATATAGTATACAATATATAATAAAAATATACAATTTAGAATATAGAATATAGAATATTAATATATAATATAGCATACAATATATAATAAATATGTGTATGTTAGCATGGAGATCAAAACCTGGATAGCGTAGAAAATGCCACTACGAATGGCTTAATTAATTAATTCAATGCAGCTGTGTTCACCAGTTCACATCAGCCTGATGGGGACCAGCGTGGCTTTGCTGACCTATCCCAGCAAGTAATCCACCAGCTCTCAAGGAATCGGCAACGAGGCTATAAATAAACGACGTGGACACATCCACCACCAGCTGAGGCTAGCAAATTAATTCAGGGGCACAGCTGCCCGTACCCCGCCCATCGCGTGAGTACATTCAGTCTCAGCCTGGGCTTCTAGCACCGGTTTTCTGTGGAGGCTTTTTTCGATGGGTTGTTTTAAGTGGCATAGTCTGATTGTGTTGTGTTTCTGCTATTTTCTGGAATAAATACAATAGGTTGATCGATATAATCTACGTTACTCTAGTTGAAAGTAACTATTGTCTTAAATGCCTAACCTTAGAGATATTTGAAGTTCAAACCTGCTAAATTAATGTTGGCAAGGACGCCAAAACGGAAACCACAGGCTGCAGCAATAATATGGTTCATTAAATTGATTTTGCAGTCCTCTCTATGCAGCAACAGATGCTTAATAAGTGCACCAGTATTTAAGTTATTTAAGTAGAATAAAATCTAGATAATTACTTAGTCTTAAAAATGTGATGCTTTTATCGGACTATGCAACTTTAATATTGCTATCTAGTAGGAGATATGGATATTTGTTTATTGTTGTCGTATCTATTTCCCCCCCCCGAGAGAGTGCTGCTGGTAACTTGCAAAAGCCAGCAGCACTTCAACACTTTTGCAGGCAGCTTTCATGAAATGATCAAGAGAAATCTGAAGCTGTGAGACATTAAGACCGAATCATGGACATCACTCTCACAGCAGAGAGCTAAATGGAGAGTGGCAGTCAAGTAATGAAAACAGTCTTTGTCGCTTCGCGACCGACAGCATGATGATGATGATGATGTCTAAATAGTGTTAATAGCAGATTTGTTATAGTGATATTTATAGCAGTGCCTGACCAGCCTGATAAAACTTATATCTGACGGCTCCTCCACCTCCCTCAGGTTGATATCTCTATATTGTATTGTTGTATTAGTTGGTGATTTGTTTAAAATGGAATGTATTTAAATTTAGGTTCCCACTGTTCCAAATGCCTAACGCTTTGGATATGGAATAATTCAATAAATGAGTTATCACTCTAGTCTGGGGATTGAGTCCCTAATTCTTCGTTTTCAGCAACTTCCAATTCTTTATTAAGTGGTAGAGGCTGCCTCTTTAGCTATCACTTCGCTTATTTACTTAGATGTTGCTATGCAGTTATTGGTATTTAAGAGACTACTAAGCAATAATCTAACCTAAAAAATAGATGATGTTTAAACGGATTAACACAAAGTATAGTGAAAACTAGATTTGGGGTTATTTGCAATCTACAAACAGTTACAACCCATGAACAAATAGCAAGAAAACTACAATTATTTCTAATACAACATTCAAAAGAGTTGAATCAAATTGAATTAGTGCTGCCCAGCAGTGAAAACAAGTGTTAACACACGTATCCGTTATGAGCAGGGTAAATAAATTCATCACACACAAAATCAACACTTATCTTAATGGCTGGTTTAGTTTTTCCATTTCAAGTGGAATTAGCTTAAAGTTTTTCCTTATGGGGCGCACCAGCAAAATAGTGGCTCTGCTGGGTTAAACTGCTGAGGCTACTTACTGATGATGGTTGGTTGGTTGTTGGAGTTTTACATCCTGGCAACATCTAAAGTCATATCAGCCCGGGTAGTGCCTTGTGCCAGTGCACATTCATGGTGACTTTATAGTGCTGCCCCACTAGGAGACCAGGCCATGGCCTGATATTCCCTCAGTCACATTGTCCTGTCACCGAGCCAACCAATCCTTGCTCTATCCTAATAATACCGAGTGCCTGGCTAGGAAACGACAAATATCAATTTTGTAAGTCATTGGTTTGAGTCGGCCGGGAATTGAACTCCCAACCTTCCGCACGGGAAGCCTGCGCTCTACCGATTCGGCCACCGCGTCCGGTATTACTGATGATAGTGGCACTGGTGGAGGTCGTAGCATAGTAGGCTGCAGTGACCTCACCAAGGAGCCACATATTTGATATACAGAGGTGGGCAGATTGCTATATTTCATTTAAAAAATCCACGAGGAAAATATTTCAAAAAGCTCCTATGGATAATAATGAATTTGAAGTAATTCATCCAAACCGTAAAATCGATATGACTTCACCTGTCCTTTCCCTGCCCGAGGTAATAAAAGATGAATGTTTCAGTTTAAAAAAAACTGAAATTGCTTTCCCTTTAGATTCAACTAGGTACATCATAGGTAGTCTTAGCAGTTGTAAAAGCTAGGTAAGAATTATTGAAATCCCTAAGATAGAACAAATATTTGTGGAAGGAATGACTGTGTTAAAATTGTGCGACCAGATTATAAAATATAGCCATGTTTATTTACCAGTGTCCTATGGGGCAGTGCAACCAAAGTTGCCAACATTTTCAAGGTCATACAGAGAGTACTTTTCCAGACTCTGCTTTCCTCCTCCCCAAAGTAAAACACATCAACTTTTACCATTTTCTTGGTGTTTTGGATGCTGGTATCAACTTTTTATTAAATGATAAAAGCCATTTGAGATGTGGACTTATCGAAGGATGATGAAAATATCATGGACAAAGAAGATCACCAACAAAGAAGTTCTCAGAAAAATTAAAAATAAGAAAAGCTTGTTTGCCACTATACAGACAAAGAAACTTATTTATTTTGGCCACATCATTCGTCAGAGTTCAATATACCGTACATTGTTGGAAGGGAAGATGAATGGCAGCAGAGGGAGAGGGAGACCAAGAACATCATGGTTTACAAATATTTCACAGTGGACAGGCTTGAATTATTCATAGTCTATCAGAACAGCACACCATCGGGACAAGTGGAGAACCATTGCATCCAACCAACCCTCGACTAGAGGATGGAACTATTGATTGATTGAAAAGCCATACTTGACTGACACCCTCCCCCACCCCCGTTGTATACTTTGTACCTATGAACATGTTGACAACTTTGTATGGCCCCTTACTAGAAATAGCAGTCTGAGATTTATGATCCGCCAGATGACATTTAGATGGGTGGACGGGAAAATAATGTGAATGCAGATTCTATGTCTTATAGTAGGCTATAGAACTCCTATTCCCGCAAAAAGAGGTCCTCCTGAGTACTGCGGCGACCGGGATTTCTGCTAGTCTAATCAGCAGAATGCCGCCTGGTGGGTCTTTTGGCGCAGCTGATGGCAGAGCGTGGAGAAGTGGAGAGTGGTGGTGAGGCAACTGTATCGTGATGGCGGCGGTGATGGTACACGGTACCGGTGGTGGTACTGGTGGTGATGCCGCCCGTAGTATTGCTGTGCTACCGTTGGTGGTATTGTTGGTGGTACCGTTTGTGGTACCGTTGGTGGTACCTGTGTTGTAACTGGTAGTGGAACTTGTGATGCTGGTGGTAGTGGTGATACTTGTATTGGTGTTGGTGCTGGTGGTACTGAAGGTGTTGTACCATTGCTGTTACTACCGGTCGGTGGTACTGGTGAGGTACTGGAACTGCAGTGGGGGTACTGGTAGCTTAGTTCTGGTGGTCGTACTAGTAGTGATAGTTGTATGGTACAGGTAGTGGTCGTACTCGTACTAAGTTGTAGTGGTGGTGCTGGTGTTGGTTCTGGTGTAGTCGGTGTGGTGAAGCTGGTGTGGTACTGGTGTAGTCCTGGTGAGTACTGGAATGGTACCAGTGGGGTGGTACTTGTAGTGGTAGTACATATCGTGGTACTAGTAGTGGTTTTGGTGTAGTAGGTGTGGCGGTACTGGTGTGGTACGGATGTGGCACTGGTGTGGTACTGGTGATTACTGGAACGATACTAGTGGTGTGGTACTGGTAGTGGTGGTACATGTAGTGGTATTAGTAGTGATTCTGATGTAGTAGATGTGGCGGTACTGGAGTAGTACTAGTGACCCTGGTGTGGTACTGGTAATAGTGGTGGTATGTGTACCGGTACTGGTGGTGGTACACATAGTAGTATTGATATTGGTACCGGTGTTGGTACTGGTATTTGTGTGGTACTGGTGTGATTTTAATGTGGTACAGATTGTGGTATTGGTGGTGTTACTTGAGCTGGTACTAGAAATGGTACTGCTGTGATAATGGTAGTGGTGGTACTGATGGTGATACTGGTACTGGTACAAGTGTGGTACTAATATTGGTTCTGGTGTGGTCAGTGTGGTGGTATTGGTATTGGTACTGATGGTGGTGCTGATACTTGTGACAATGTACACTAATTGCAACTTTATAGTGCTGTCCCACTGGGAGACTAGGCCGTCAGCACCATTACCCAATATCCCACACAGCACCCACACAGTCACATTATCCTGATACTGTGCTAACCAGTCCTTGTCCTATCCTGTTAATGTTGATAGCGACAAGTATCAATTTTATAAGTCAGTGGTTTGACTCGGCTGGGATTCAAACGCTTGACCTTCCGCATGGGAAGCCTGCACTCTATGGTTTCGGCCACAGTGTCCGGTCACTGTTAAAAGTCAGTATCCGGTCTTCGTATGTGACCTTTGACGGGGCTATAGTGCAACATCCTAGTGAATCAACTGAAAATTGAGACAGTTCAAGACCACTAAGAGAGTGGTTCTGGGGTGGGGAATTACGTCTGCCAAAGAGACAATGGCGGGTAAAGTGCTGACGCATGCGGTATAAACAGTATATTATATAATATATATATATATATATATATATATATACATATGTTCTAGCAGGTTGGTTATTCTGGTTCTTCACTTGGCGAATCAGCAATAATAAACTAACATACTATCTCTAGATTAAAACACTAATCACATGGGTACACGGTATTACAAATGTTGACTATGTACAACATATATAAAATAGACGAAAGCCAAAAATAAATATTACAATTTCGGAAATCCCCGATTTTACATCACAAACCAGTTGACAGAAATGATTGATAAATGAAATCAATCCATATGGATTATGACTACTACTGCACAGCGGCGAGAACAAGTGCATGCACTTAACCGTTATGAGCAGAATAAACAAATGATCACTAAAAGATAAATAAATATAAGATGTTGGATGAGGCTCCAATGCCACCCTTACCTACAGCTTACGTGGTAAAGAAGCTTGGCCCCCGGACAAGGCAGAGCCCAGACATGGGCTGAGGTCAGGTGGTCTGAGCTTGTTACTGTAGGTGGTGTACATGGTGCACTGTCCTCAGCGCCTGTAAGTCTTCCATTACACCTCAGCTGTCAGTGCCCAGAGGGGGGCCCGAGGAGGTGCCGAGTGAGCGGCGTAGTGGGGAGTGAAGTAAGCGGGAGAGGGGGGGGGGGGGGGGAGGGGAGTGAGGGGAGTGGGAACAGATAGGGATGGAGACGGGGTGCAAAATATATGACGTCATTCCGACAAGACTGCCTCAGCACACTCATTTGTCATAATCACGGAACAGCATGTGGAATGCGGTTTCTGTGTAGTTAATACCTAGTAGGAGGTTGGGAACTTGTTCATATAGAAGGGTTGAGGGGGAGGGGCGGGCCACCATGCTGGTGTACTTACAGATAATTGGTCAGTATCCTTCTGTAAGTACGGCTCCTAGACTGAGCATCTCTCTATAGTGTATACAATGCCTGCCAGACACCTACGTTGCGAACACTGGCTGTTGACTATTATATTAGATATTGAGAATCACACCACCCATAAATGACTAGTGAGAGGCCTCTTTAGTGCTTAGTCAAAAGACATGATTGTATATAGCTGTAATCTGAGTGAGAGGCCAGAGTTATTTCAAATGGGCCGATGTTTGTTTGTTTGTTGTTGTTTTACGTCCTAGCAACATCCAAGGTCATATCAGGACGGGGCTAAATGGGCCGAAGCCACCGGCTAAGGCACATTTGAAATGAATCCACTTACCCACTGGGACTATGCACATGCCTATCATACAAGTAGGCATGGAGCATGATTCTTTGTTTCTTTCTTTCTTGGAGTTTTACATCCTGGCAACATATACGGTTATACCAGGATGTGTACCGACTTGTGACAGTGTGCACTCATGGCGACTTCATATTGCTGCCCCACTGAGAGACCAGGCCGATAGCACCATGTCCTGATATCCCACTCAGTCACATAATCCTGACACTGCGCTAACCAGTCCTTGCTCTATCTTATTAATGCCTGGCGCCAGACTAAGAAACGACAAGTATCAATTTTGTGAGTCATTGGTTTGCCTCGATCGGGAATTGAACTCCCGATCTTCCACACAGGAAGACTGCACTCTATCGATTCAGCCACTGCGTTCGATGCATGCAGAGTGATCTGCTATCTGCTCTGGAGCATGTTAAATGTTGGTTATTGTGAAGGACCCCTTAAATATCGTACATAGAATCCCGTCGGTGTAAACCACATTGCCATATTAGTCAGCAGGTGTCTGGCGCGCATTACACCACTGACCCCCCCCCCCCCTCCCCTCTCCCACGCCTACACCTGGCGATACAGGCACCAGGGGGATTCCCTGCTCACAACACCCACACACGGGAACCACCAGGTGGGTGCCCCACACGCCGAGCAACCAGCGACCAACTACCGCCGGTCCATTTAGTGAACTGTGGCCAGCCAGCAGACACGCGCGTCCCCTGGTGGTGGAAAACGACGACACACCCTGGATGCCCGCATGGATGGTGGTCACGTGTGTACACCGGAGGGTGGGGCGGCGGGCCGAGGTGACGTGTGCCGGGAAGGTTTCCGGCAGGCAGCCACAGTCGGAGAACCCACGTGCAGCTCTGAGTGCAGCTAGGAACCAGCGCCATCAAGACAACCAGATACCTAAAGTAATCAGTGACCTTGTACTAAGGCAGCTGCTTACATCAGCAGTATCAGGACCGACACACAGGTAGTGTATACTTTACATCTACTGAGTTGCAGTTGTCACTCGGAGGATCGTCCTGATATGACCTTAGATGTTGCCAGGACGCAAAACTTCAACAACAACCACTCGGAGGATGGTTTGTTGTTTGTTTGTTTGTTGGGATTTTACATTCTAGCAACATCTAATGTCATATCAGGATGGGTACCGGTTTGTGAAAGTGTGTACTCATGGTGAGTTTTATAGTGCTGCCGCATTCTAAAACCAGGGTGCCAGCACTATGACCTGATTTCTCACTCAGTCACATTATCCTGATACTGAACTAACCAGTCCTTGTCCTATCTTAGTAATGCCCAGTGCCAGGCTAGGTAGTGACAAGTATCAATTTTGTAAGTCAGTGCTTTGACTCACCCAGGTTTTAAACTCCTGACCTTCCACATGGAAAGCCTGTGCTCTACTGATTCAGCCACTACGTCCGGTCTCACTTGTAGGCAACCAGCTCACATAACCGATCCATGGTCACCAAAACTACTAGAGACATGTTATTTTTTATAAACCTTTACATATTTTAATAATGTGGACTAGTTATAGTATATAAATATATCTCATCACACGAATATGTATAGTTATATGAGACTGTCTCAAAAGGTGCTAAACAATATGGGACAACACTTTGTCCATTGTAATGATCAACATACTATCTGCTTATGCATTTGCACAGGATAAACTGATTTGTTTTTGACATGGTGTTGGATAATGCCAATAGAATACATATTGATTTGATGCAAATGTCCTTGTGTTTTCAGTGTAACCTTTTCTGTGATGTTTTGTTTCAATCGCTACAATGGACAAAAAAAAAAGAGTTATCACCTTTTGAGACAGGCTCATATATATATCATTATATATGTGTGTGCCTGTTATGATTTCTAGTATTTTCTAAATCCTTAGATATCAAAATAGCATCTGACAAATAAACCCACCATGCAGTTATCACCTTAACACTATTAGTATTAGCTATGCAAGAAATGTCTTATATTGGAGGGGGGGTTTAAATGATCAAACCATGAATTCATATTTGGAAAATACTCATACTTCCTCATTATTTCAGAGTATTTCTGCATATTGCATTTTGTGCATGGCTAGTGGATGAGGGATAGACATATGAGGCTGTCTCAAAAGGTGCTAAGTAATTTGGGACAAAACTTTGTCCATTGTAATGATCAACATACTATCTGCATATTGATTTGCTCAGGATAAACTGATTTATCGTGTTTCATAATCCCAATAGAATACATATCGATTTGAAGCAAATGTCCTTGTGTTTTCAGTGTAACCGTTTCTGTCCTATTTTGTGTCAATCATTATGTGGACAAAAAAAAAAGAGTTATCCCCTTTTGAGACAGGCTCATATGCAATCCACTTCCAAGGCAAGATCAGAAAGGAAAACTGTCAAATCTCCATCCAACTCTTCGGGCCAACAACGCGGGTGCGGTACTAATTATTCGCCTATTCACTTTCAAAGAGCGAGAATATATTACTCTACAGAAGCTATATATTCCATTTACACAATACTCATAATGTATGGGCAGTTTCATCATGTTGCTTCCATTGTTCTAGACTGGAATGTCATATGCAGCTTTTTGATGTTTTATATCAATGCCCACACACAATGGCTTAATCTGTAAGAGTGCAGGATTCCCATGTGGAAGATCAGGAATTCTGATCCCAGCCGAGTCAGACCAATGAGTGACTTATTAAATTTATCCGTGTTGCTACCTAGCCTGGTGCTTAGCATTAGTAGTCCTATTACTAGGATAGAGCAGGGACTGGTCAGCTCAGTCAAAGACCCTATAATACTAAGACGGCTCACTCCCTATGTCTCCAATGGTAATGTAAATTTCACAGTGCCACCTTGTGGTGGGTTTGATCAGCCCACCTGCTGGTTGGTGTTTCACATATAAACACATACAATTATATTATACATGAGATAGGTAAGTATGAATACACATCAATAGGAGAAAATGGAGAGTCGCGGAAGACGGCAGGAAGGTGAGTGCCTGAGGAGAGCCGGCGGGCGGCCTTATAAGGGAAGAGGGGGGGGGAGAGGTGCGGAATTAGCTGCGGCCGGGGGGGGGGGGACGAGGTGGCGAGCAGCGAGGGTCGGGTGAGGCGTGAGCGCCAGAACAAAGAAGGTGGGGGGAAGGAGGGGGGGGGGCGAGCCGGGGCTCGGCCGAGGTGAGTAGGCAGCGCCACAATGGCGGGGGAGGGTCTCCTCCTTCCCTCGCATCAAACGTAATGCTTCGCATTACGACCGATGCGCGAGAAGGAAGAAAGTAAGGCGGGGGTGGAAGAAAGGCGTGTTTATTGCACGCCTCAGCGGAAATGTTAAGTACATACAAATAATGAATATATGCACAGTGGTAAGTGTAGGTAGAAATAAGAAGATATATGCAGTGGTAAATAGAAAAGTACATGGTATCAAGAATAATGAGGGGCTCCCATGAGGGAGCAGAGAGGCTCATAAGGAGCAGGAGAGAGTCAGTAAGTCCGGTGGTCCGGTTGATTGTCAGTGGAGTGAGGCGGTGCCGAGGAGCCCTCCACCAAAGTAGGAGAGGGCTCGAGGCGCGCCCGAGGCGGGGGCGCGGGGCGCCCGAGGTGGGGGCCGGAGATCTGGGTGAGATGAGGGCAGAGCCTTGAGGTCGGCGGCTGGATTGTCTGGAGAGGGTCCCTCGTGAGGCTGAGCTGTGTGGTCTGAGGTGCGCGGTGCGGGGTAGGTCGACAAGGGGCGGGCGGCCAAAATAAAGGGAGGCCCGCTCCTTGGAGGGGTCGGGTGAGGATGTCGGCCGGCGAACTCCTCAGGGCTGGGTGGGACGGGGGTCGGGGTCGGGTCGGGCGGGTTGATGACGGTGGTGTCGTGGTCGGCGGCTGTGCCCTCGGAGGAGGGTTCTCCGTGAGGCTGGGCTGGGCTGTGGTCTGAGGGTTCCTCTTGAGGCTGGGCTGGGCAGTGGTTTGAGGGTTCCTCGTGAAACTGGGCTGGGCTGTGGTCCGTGGTGGGCGACTGGCGCTGGGCGGCGATGAGAGCCTTGCTGAGGGGGCGCTGGGGCCCGACAGGGAGGTGGTTGCCGATGAGGTCGGCGGTGCCGAGGCGGCGGTCGGGCCGCGCCTCGGGCAAGCTGGGCTGGGCTGGGCTGTGTTCCGTGGTGGGCGGGTGGCGCTGGGCGGCGATGAGAGCCTTGCTGAGGGGCCGCTGGGGCCCGACTGGGCGGTGGTTGCCGATGAGGTCGGTAGTGCCGAGGTGGTGGCCAGGGCGGGGGTCGGGGGAGGAGGTGCGGCGGGGGCGGGCTAGGGGGGCGGCGAAGTCGCGGGCGGTGGGGGGGGGGTCGTGGGGCGGGTCGGTGGGGGGGTCGGTGGGGTGAGGTTGGCAGAGGGGGGCGGTGTCGCCTGGGTCGAGGTGGACGTCTGGGTCGAGGGTGACGGGCGACTGGCGCCGGGCGGCGATGGGAGCCTTACTGAGGGGGCGCTGGGGCCCGAGGCGGGGGTGGTTGCCGGAGGGCACGGCGGCGCCGAGGCGGCGGGCAGGCCGCGCCTCGGGCGAGTGGGCGGTGGTGTCCGGAGGGCTGGTAGCAGTGTGGTGGGCGGCTTTGATAGGGTTGGTGGGCCGGTCTGGGGCCCCCGTGCCGGGCTGGAGGTGCCGGCTCCTCAAAAATCCGGCGAGGCGGGAGCCGCTGCCCGGGCGCGCTTGGCCAGGCATGCGTCCTCGCTGTGCCTGGTTAGTACCCTCCGGGCATTGGCGCAGTATGCGCATGCGTGTAGTTGCCTGGAGACCCCCTGGCCGTGGACCTCCCCCGGGGCTGCGTGGGTGCAGGAGTTGGGGTCCCGGTTCCAGGCATAGCAGAGTGGGCCATGGGTCTCCTTACTGTAGGTCACGCTGGTGGGTGTGGCCGCAGAACTGGGGGGGGCATTGCAGGGTCGAGGGAGGGGAGTTGGGTGGTGGTGGAGTGGGGAGGCATGGCGAGGGACTCCAGTCTGAGGAGGTTTATGGCCACTGGGTCGTGCCAGCCATGGGGGAGGGTACCGTCCGCGATCGCGGTAAAGACCGCCTCAGAGTAGTGGCGGACGGTCGTCCAGGGATAGAGGAGGTTGTCGCGGCAGATGGATAGGATATGGTGGTGGAGTCCGGGGGCGGAGTGGGCGGGGAAGTCCGGGTGGTCGATGAGGGTGAGGAGGGCGAGGGCGTATTCGTCCTTGGTCGCCTCCCCCCTCTTGACTGGCTTCTTCTCGGGACCTCGCCTCACCAGATCGGAGGGGAAGATGTAGTGGGATGGGATGCCTTGGCGTCTGGTTGAATGCCGCGCCTCGGCGGATGCCAGGATTTCCCTGACGGCGTCGGCCGTGGAGGCGGGGTTTGTGGCGGGTCTCCTCCCCCTGGTAGGCCGGCGATGTGGAGGGCTGCAGCTGGGGCAGGACGTGGCGGTACCTCCCGTACTCCGCGTGCGTCGTTCCGGGGAGGGCCGCCTGGGGGGGCGGCGGCGGTCGGGCCGCGGCGGTGGCAGATGCCCGAGGTGTTGGTGCGGCCGGCGGGGGCGCCTCTGGCACGGGCCGGGTCCCGTTGGCGCTGATGTGGTCGATCCGGGCATGGAGGTCAGCAGTGGCCTGCCGGTGCTCGGTGTTGGCCTGCCGGTGCTCCTCGTTGGCCTGCCGGTGCTCCAGCTGCATGCGCTGGATAGCCTCCAGCACTGAGGAGGTCTCGGCGCCCGAGGAACGGTCCGAGGGCGCCGGGGGGGAGACCGCGACCGGTCTCGGTGACTCGACCCTCCCGGGCGATGTAGAGGGCCCCGGGGACCGGGGGGCGGCCCGGGAGCCCTTTCGTCCTCGTCCTTTCCCTTGAGGCATGGTTGGTGGGTGCTGGTGTGCGTCAGCGGTCCGAGGTGTAGGCCCAAAGAGGAGAAAATGGAGAGTCGCGGAAGACGGCAGGAAGGTGAGTGCCTGAGGAGAGCCGGCGGGCGGCCTTATAAGGGAAGAGGGGGGGGGGAGGTGCGAATGCTGGCGGCCGGGGGGAGGGTGAGATGTGGCGAGCAGCGGGCGTCGGGTGAGGCGTGAGCGCCAGAACAAAGAAGGTGGGGGGAAGGAGGGGGGGGGGGCGAGCCGGGGCTCGGCCGAGGTGAGTAGGCAGCGCCACAATGGCGGGGGAGGGTCTCCTCCTTCCCTCGCATCAAACGTAATGCTTCGCATTACGACCAAGTATGAATACACATCAATATGAAATTGCTATGAATTAAATACCCATCATCATCAGCATCATCATCAGCATCGCCATCATCACACATCTTTTACATTCATATATACATTTATACATATAATATAGCACTTATTTAACCAAGAGAAAAGCTAGCGCACCAAGTGCGGGTTTGATCATTTTGATTACGCAATACAGGCTGAGTGAGCCGTCTTAGTATTATAACATCTTTGGCTCAGTATAAGGACAACATAACTGAGTGAGACATTGGGTCATGGTGTCAGTAGCATGGTCTTCCAATGGGGCGGCACTATAAAGTTGCCATGAGTGCACACTGTCACATCGCTAATAGGAAAGGAGGCAATTGCATAACTGAACGGTGCATGAGCTCTTTATGTATTGCAATGAACCAAACAAAGAAAGGTGGAGGGGTTGCCATTTACTGCAAAGCCACCAAAAACCTAGACACTGAAAAGCTAAAACCAACAAATCTCTCAAATGAGCACATAGAGCTACTATGGTGCCTAATAAAAAATGAAAAGCAAGCAAATGTAGCCATAGCGAGCCTCTATAGGCCACCGTCAGGTGAAATTGAAGTATTCCTTGAAGAACTAGAAAAGAGCATAAACACTGTAAAAAAATCAACAAATGCAGAAATCTTTGTTCTAGGGGACTTCAATGTGAATTACAGCAGCAATGACAAAAATAAACTAATGCTGCAAACCACCATCAAGATCTTAGGCCTGCAGCAGCTCATCACTGAAAACACAAGGCTAAGCAACAATAGCTCAACAATAGACCTAATATTAACCAACTCAAACCATGCCACAAAATGGGGCACTAGAAGCTGGGGTATAAGCGACCACGAACTAGTATATGTAACCAGGAAAAAGCTTAAAAGCACAAATCACTATGAATACAAAATGAGCAGGTCCTTAAAAAACTACTCAGAAGATACATTAAAAAATCATCTGCACCAAAACATAAACAACATCACACAAAACAGAGATGATGTCGATATCTATTGGGACAACATCATCACAGAAATAAGAAAATCAATTGATGAGATGTGTCCCATGAAGAAAATAAAAGTACAAAAAAACCAAGACCCTTGGGTAGACAAAGACCTGCTAACACTCATCACAACCAAAAGTAAACTGGGTGATAAAGCAAAACGCACAGAAACAATAGAAGACAAACTGGCCTACCGCATCGCCAGAAACAACTGTCTCAAAGCTGTGAGAACAGCAAAAAAGAAATACATAATAAAGCAGGACAAAGACTGGGGAAGCAACACAAACAAATTCTGGAAAAATGTAAACCTATTATTCCCAAAAAATAACAAAGAAGAGCATACAAACTTCCAAGATAACGAAGGGGCAATGCTCACAGACAAAGATGCATCAAACAAACTGAACAGACACTTTGCCACAATAGGGCAAAAGCTGTCAGAAAAATTCAAAAAAAGATGGGAAAACAGATCAGGAACTGTGGAGAACGAAATCCCCACCTGCAAAACAGATATGATAGAAGTAAAAAAATTAATAAATGACATAGACACGAATAAACCAAGTGGAATAGATGAAATACCAACCAAAATACTGAAAGAGGCACTCCAAGCCATCCCGGCCACCATAGTAGACCTATTCAACATCTCCTTTGAGCAGGGGCGTTTTATCTCATCCTGGAAAATGGCAACCATCACCCCCATTCACAAGGGTGGAGACAAACAAAACATGGGAAACTACAGGCCAATATCAATTCTTCAAACCCCAGGCAAGCTCATTGAAAAAGTGTTACATAGACACATCAATGAACACCTGGAAAAAAATGATATACTAAACGAAAGACAAGGGGGCTTCAGGAAACTGCACTCCACATCAAAAACAATAGCTAACCTAACAAATGACATAATGGCATCAATGAACCAAAAACAATTAGTTGGAGCCGCCTTCATTGACTTCAGCAAAGCATTTGACACAGTAGACCACAAAATACTACTGGAAAAACTAAAAACCATGGGCATAAAATCCAACACTATGGATTGGATAAGATGCTACCTG
Source organism: Branchipolynoe longqiensis (assembly GCA_030323885.1). Taxonomy (NCBI): domain Eukaryota; kingdom Metazoa; phylum Annelida; class Polychaeta; order Phyllodocida; family Polynoidae; genus Branchipolynoe; species Branchipolynoe longqiensis. Next base: position 113,771,834 of record CM059187.1, on the reverse strand, counting down.
AACAACAGGCAACAGAAAACAAAAATAAACAATACACTATCAGACAACCAACCTGTCACATGTGGTGTACCCCAAGGGTCAGTGTTAGGGCCACTACTCTTTATAATCTATATAAACGACCTTGAAAAATGGTTGCAAACTGAATGCCTCCAACTATATGCAGATGACACAGTCATATACGCAAATGGCACCACAGAGGAGGAGGTAATAACTAAACTAAATAAACTCCTACTAAAACTAGATGAGTGGTGTGAGTCCAACAAAATAACCATCAACACAAGCAAATCAAAAACAGTACTCTTCTCGCATAAACAAATGCCAGAAAGAAAACTACACTGTAAGTTAGGAAACCAAACACTAGAAAATGTAGACCATTACAAATACGTAGGCCTTGAGTTGGACAGCCAACTAAACTACAACCCATGTATAAATAAAATTATACAAAAAGTAAACCACAAACTGTGGCTATTTGCAAAGCTAAGAGACTACATGACACAAGAAATGTCAATAAAAATCTTCAAGGGCATGGTGCTCCCCTATTTTGACTATGGCGATGTAAACTACATGGTGCGAGAAAAGAACTACTAAAAAAACTGCAAACACTGCAGAACAGAGCCCTAAAAATCTGTCTAAGAGTAGACAAGCTGCACCCAACCTATGACATACACAAAAGAACCAAAGTGAAACTACTAGAAAATAGGAGAATAATTCATTTGAAAACATTAGCATATAGCTATAGTCAAAACAGTAAACTTCTAACAAAACCACAAAGGGCTACTAGAGCAAATAATGCACCACTACTAAAGCAGACCAGAAGCCGAATAAAAGCTCATGAGAGAAGCACGCTGGAAATGGCTGCCAAGTTGTGGAATGCCCAAACGGTAAAGGAACGACAAATTCCTGACCTAAAAACCTACAAAAAATATCTGTGCAAAATAACGCTAGGAAAACCCCAGTAAGCTGCACTGCAAAGGGGCATGTGATATGTCACGGCCCACCAGCGGGATGCCCAATGGAAGGTAACCATGCCAAAAGTAGCCAGATAACACACCACACAGCTACGTACAAGCCTATGATATGTAAATAGGAGTAGGCTAGTCTAGTAATAAGAGTAGAAAAATAAAAACATATATACCAAGAAAATCCAAAAAAACTAACATAGGCTACTAACCATACCAACCAATTATCTATCTGCTACTGAAATGCGGGCAATCAAATACCTTATCAGCAGCCACTGTGTGGTAAGATAACACCAACACTACAACTGGCCAGCATTGAAAACAAGCCTGGGTACCCGGGCTTATATGCTATGGACAGTATAAATACAGCCTCAATTTAAAAAAAAAAAAAAAAAAGGCTATGGGGATCACAAAATTGCCATGAATCCTACTGGTGAGTTGGCACTGCTCTGCCCAGGCCTAAGGGGCATAAGGGGCAGGCATAAGTTTGGCAAGCACATCAAAACTCCATAGGCTTCATCAGTAATGGTTTCCATTAAATTGACTCAGTATGCTCTTCTATGCAGCAACAAATGCTTAATAGGTGCCCCACTGTTTAAGAGAGATACATAGAATCACATCTTAAATGACTATCGTGATTTGAAAATCTTATGCTTTTATCGGACTATGGAGCTTTAATTTTATGAGATGTAATATATATATATGAATAGGGCCTATAGTAATTCATTCCATAACACTCTTTTTTTGGATATATCGTTTTGATCGAATATAATTCATGACGAGACAGGTGTGGTATAATTTGCATTTATTCAGAACAGGACAGTCAGACAGTTTACAAGGCAGGTCAGAATTTAATCAGGCGAATGGACCATTCAGCAATCTCAATCCTTGCGATCTAATGTCTTTTTGTAGTTGAGGGGCGGGTGGTGGCAAAGTAAGGTTCGCTGTACTTTGTGATTTTGTGTCCAAGCGGAAACTGAGAACTGTGACGTCAGTGCTGGGTGGAGCGAACCCGCTAGGTGGCTAGAATTTGGTTTCATATGATGCCAAATTAAGCCGGTAGGTGGCGGTAGCGGTGGGCAGAGGGCCCTGGAGCAGGAGTGAATTAACGCTAGGTGGTGACACAAGCAGATGGCGTGGCAGTGCCATTGAGAATGCTTGAAGGGTCTACCACCCCACGTCCCGCCGCGAATTACCCATGTTAGCGCTAACATGGACAATTCTAGAACCTCCTGGGTTGGTGAACCGATCAACTGTTACTGCTAGGATCGTGCTCTCATTGTGACAAATATATTCTAGTCTCTACCCCTCCACTACAAATACAACTTAATGGACGCTTCAGTGATCTGCGTAAACAAAGTCTGCTGGCGCGGAAGTTAGATATCACATCATGTCCCCATAGGTTAGGTATTCACATTGATGCCATATAGCATATATAGCTAGAACTCCTGCGCATTGGAAATGCGAAACAAATCGACTGCCACCGTCTTTGTTGATCTCAGCGCAAGAACGAGACTATGACGACACAGCACCCAGGCACAAGCTCTTCAAGCCGGTGTTTGGTTCCCGGAACCCCATAACAGACATGGTAACGCTCTCTCTCTATTTCTCTGCGCAGACTGTGAACATGCCCTTCCCGCCGTTTTACAATTATAGTGCACATGTTCACTCAAACTTGGTATTTCCAGTGACACATTTTCTATATGGTTACTATAATCATTCATGTGTTTCTATGGTTAGCCCTCGGGGCCTTCCCACGTTGTGTGACATTGTGAACGCCATCACCTTAGGACACATGATATTTTACGACACTTTGAAAACTCACGTACACTCTGTCACCTTTATTTTTTATTGTATTGCAGACTCTATGTGATGCACTTTATATGTGAGCTTTTATAGAATAGTAAGGTTACAGATGTGCAGATTGAAGGCCAATGTGAGCTTTATCAGGTTGGAGAGCTTACTCCGTTCTAGCTACGCTGCCTATACTACCTCATTCGACCCCCGGTACAATAACCAAGGTCGAATTTTATATAGGATTAATGTGCAAGTTTACAAATCTGGTTGTGGCACACTAAGTTTCAGGAGGTTTCCATAATGGAATACATCACTAGAAAGCAAAAAAATATATCTAAATACCTGAATACATATAGCCGATTTAGTTAGGGAACTATTTGGCAAATTAGTGGTGAATATCATGGACAATTTCATACATTGCATGATTGTAAACAAGAACTGTCCAGGCTATTAGTGTGTACTGTAGGCTTAGCTCTAATCTCCAAACAATGGGGAAACCTCCGGTCGACCACCGGGGTATATGCTGGTATGTTGGCCTATGACACACACACTCACATACTTCCACCTGCTGTTGTTGGAGTTCCTGTCGGGAGGGTTTTATATCATCTAGATATATTTTGTTGTAAATCGATTTATATATATATATTTCTTTTTCTTTTTTGGGGGGTGGGGAAATATTTTATTCATCTGAACACATATGTTGTACATATTTTGTATATATATATATATATATATATATATATATATGGCTTTTGTTGCCAATTCAGCACCAAACAAATTATGCATAAAATATTAGTGTGTATAATTTCATGATGGTTCAGTGAATGATATTGATTGTTATTTGTGAGTGGAGACAATCATTGTAGTGGGTACCAGGAATAACGGCCGTGGCGGCCGGAAATAACAATGGTGACATGCCGTGAATAACAGTGGGGGACCGTTATATTCCAGCCAGTTCTAAACATCATTAATGAAAACGTATTTACATCAAATCAAACTGACTGTCTATTCAGAATCAAAATGTTGGTATCAAAATGAGATACACCACTTGAATTATATTGACAAGCTCTCGTGGATGCATGAACAAATTACCAATATTGATCGTTGAGTTAATTCCTAATAATAAAAAAGTACACAAAACAGTCTAATTACTGTTAGTTACGATCTCTGTATCAGTAGATGTGGAGGTAATGCTGCCTCTTATTCAGTGGATACTTGGATATTCTAGAATGGTGCAATCCACTGTTCGTTGTACATGTTACATTGAGAGTTGGCAGTTATGAAGATTTCTATGGATGGTTCGCTATTTAAGCTAGGCATCCTTGGTGAGAGCATTTTCACCAATGCATTGGGTGTGGTACTTGGACATGTAAAAAGGCATCTAAAGAAAGGAAACCCTGTGATGTTTGCACAAAGGGTGTGAACGGCGTGATCGGCGCGCACAGTGTGAATGGCTGCATCTCCTGAATAACACCTAAGTCATATTGAGCGAACGGCGTGAACAGCGCGAACAACGCTATCTGCTAAATAACACCTAAGTGAGATTGACTTCAAAGATGACGGTAGTGTGTGATGTGAGTGAGATGCTAAAGATCTATAGGATTAGTTTTGTCATTGTTTACAAAGTCGGAGCATTGACACCTCACTGAGTGATTTCACAGCATTTGTGAGTCAATCTCAAGCATACTAGCTTAGTATAAAAAAAGCTCTCATACCATGCACTTACTCATATTCAACACATCTACAGGAGTCACAATGCCTAAGTATGCTGTCAGACACCGTGGTTTAGTTGCTGTGTGTATATGTATCAAGCTACATAAGGAAGGATTTGATTACCGTGACGTATCAACATGCGCATTCTATAAATTGCCACAATATATACAGACACTAGTTTTGGAGAAAGTTGGAAGCTCAAGATCTCGTGATTCAATGCGAATATGCAGTGAATGTGTGGAACTATACAGCCATCCACTAATGAATCCCACTCCAATTCCTGATGGCATTCATTTGGAAAATGATAGGAAAAGGAAATGAATGACAGTAGCTCTACAGTGTGCCATTAATATACCATAGAATATCCATAGTGACTTACCTGAGTTCACTCACAAAGCCATTGGGTTTGGCTGTGGTAATCTGGCAGGTGAGCTGACACTGACTACACCACCTCCATCCCTGCACACGCCAGTCATATATCCTTATAGGATTAGCACTGAACCAACTCACGGCAGTCACACAGGCTGGCTGGAATAACTGCTACCATAACCAAACATTGCAATGCAACATGCTGGGACATCAAGTTAGTAAAGAATTTCTCATCCACATATATAGCTGATTAACAATAGAGAAAATACTGGCTAAAACAACAATTTGAATATGTCACTGCTGAAATACTAATCATATCCATGAATATGAATAATACCTGAACCTTTTTGTTCATATCATGTAGGTCTGTAGATTTATATGATTATATATATATATATATATATATATATATATATATATATTATATATATATAGTCCTACGTACAATACCTGGAGAGTGTTTTGATGAAATAATGTATTGACACTCGGCATGGAACATTGGATATTCGGAAAAAGATGGCCACATAATTGTAAAAGGGAGCAGGTGATGTTGAACATACTGAGTGATAGGTAAACTGGATGGGGTGGTGGTCAATTTGTATTGGTTGACTGATAAGCAAGGGAGGAAATAGAAGTCAGCAAACAACTCAGTAAGCCAGCGATACACTGTACCTGCCCCAAACAGTGCTAATTAGTACATACCACAATATTTCCCCCTGTAAAGATTACAATCCCAGCTCTATAGATGCACATGATATATATGTATTAATATATATAACCATATAATATATATCAATGAGTATATTATATATGAAATTTTAAACTCAAAGCTAGTGGTTGTAGTTGATTTGGTCATATATAAATATAAACATGTATCATTATAATATGTGCATCACTATTATGTAGATAGGTAATAGTATGAGCAGGTGCTGCATGCAAAATGCTCTAACTTGATATCTACCATGAGTAGTCAGGTCACTCAGTTGTAGATATTGCTATTAATGACCGGACAAACCTCATTGCCACACTAAGCCCCATATGGACATATTTTAGCTACACATCTAGAGATGCCTACAAACTGGCCGATAGGCTCACAAGCCTATGTGCTAATCCATAAATGTCTCAGTGGTGAGTATGCACTTGATTCTGAATAAATATATGTAAATATATATATATATATATATATCTATATATATATATATATTCCGCATATATGGATGTCTAATATATTATACATGCGTATGTAGTAAATATTACACAATATATGGACATTACATATACTACACACTTTTATTTTGCAATCTACAAACAGTTACAACCCAGAAACAAGAAAACAATTATTACTATAATAAAATTAAACAGATTTGCTGCCCGGAGGTGAAAACACATTTATCCGTTAATGGAATGGTAAAAACAAAAATAAAATAACATCATTATATATGCCCATCACTGAGGCAGATATCTACCACATATCCACTATCCTTCCCTTCACTCACCCCCCTCCTCACACACACCGCACCCTCACTTCCACCGACCACCCCACTTTACCACGCACTCTAGGCTGAAGGTGATCCTCGATGGCATGGTCCACTCACTGAAACCGCCCCCCCAACCAACACACGGACTACCCTCAGCAGGCCAGCGACTGTATATGCAGTAAGTAAAACAGAAGTGAGTGGGGGAGTGGGGGGGGGGGGTGGCGTGGCGCTAGTTACATACACATAGTGTGCAGCGGACCAACACATACCCCTATTGTGACCGTGATTGTTTGGGATTAGGCCATCCCTACACTGTCCTTAAGCAGCGACCAAAACAGCCAAATGCGAGTCAATATTCAGTGATGTAGAACACATTGATTCCCTAACTAAATGTCCTAGGAATATCTAGGACATTAGATATAATTTTTGGCTTTCTAGTGATGTATTCCAATATGAAAACCTCCTAAAACTCAGTGTTCCACAACCATATTTGTGAACCTCCACCTTAATCCTATATGAAATTCGACCTTGGAAATTGCACCGGGGCTCGAATGAGGTATTTAACCACCATAGCCCGATCGAGGTAAGCTCTCCAACCTGTTTATCAGTATAGCAGGTTGTAGGTGTTATGTGTGTATAGTCTATGATATGTTGAATGGGTGTGTACATTTGAAAAGTGCAGTACAGTCTTTATAGTTTCTTTCTTTCTTTGGGCGTTATGTCCTAACAACATCTAAGGTCGTATCAGCTCGGGGATGGGATTGTCCTATTGCACCCTTGGCGACTTCATAGAGTTGCCCCACTGGGAGCCCAGCTCACCAGCACCATGACCCAGCATCCCATGCAATCACATTATCCTGATACTGAGCAAACCAGTCCTTGCCCTATTATATTAATGCTGAGTGCCAGGCTAGATAGCAACAAGTATCTTTTTTTTTTAATCACTGGCCTGATTCGGCCGAGGTTCGAATCCTTGACCTTCTGCTCTTAATTATTCTACTATTCTGCCACCACGACTGGTCGCAGTTTTTTGTATAGTATTGCACGTCCAATGTTGTACTTAAGCTATTATAATAGGCTTATTGTATTTTTTGCAAGCATTACAAGCTGTATGTGAACTTTTCTATCATATAATAGTTTCGATGTTTATGTGGAGTTTTTAAATATCAGGTCCTCATTGTATCCAAGCTTTGTGTCTTTGTTTTCCCCCTTTCTCCTATTTTTCCTTTCTTGGCATTTATCTTTGGTAAATGAATTTTATTCATATAAATATTTTGTCAGCGCCAAGCACTGGTCTTCTGGCCATAAGTGTTACAGCTATCTTGGTATTTACACAATTTTTGTTTTTTAACATGGTTTAAATAGTGTATTGAAATGTGAAGTAGATTCTGAAATTAAAGTGTACAAAATGCAGTAAGTAATGAGTATGAGGTACATTAAAATCATTTTACATTTACAGAAAAGGTTTTAGTTGTTGGTTTAGGATTTCCAATTCAAGGAGATACCAGTACCTTTACTTAGTCTGTTGTTGTTCAGTGTGATCAGATGCCTTTTTATTCATTGTGTTGTTTTTTATGCAGTAGGATTTGGATGCTAATTGGGGTATTTTGTGTTAGTAAGTCAATATATCTTGACTATTGGTTTGTTCTGTAGTATAGACATATATTTTGCATTGGTTTGAGGAATGAGAAATCACGATGTTGGTGGGAAGGGACTATTGGGAGGGGGAGGCCAGCATAGCAGGAGGATGTTTTGGGTATTCCATATTGAGCCTGAGTTTTCTTTTAGCATTGCATGTGCATGCCCGTGTGCTTTATGTGTACACACCCACGTTACGCATATATTAGGTCCTGGAATACTTATTTGTGAGCGATTCCCGGACAATGTGTGAATAGACGAAGTCTAAGAGACGAGATCAGGGTTCCAACTGCGCATGCGCTGAAAACGGCGTTGGGAGCAAAACTAAGGTGTACAGTCATTGAGTTTGCCGATACGCATAGAGCAAAACTGCCATTTTATTCAAAATTAATAGAAATACATAACAATTTGGCACAAACATGGACGGAATGATGCAATATAATAATATAATCAATATGTTTAAGATACAACTCTCCGTAATTAAGCATTTTGAGGTAAGAAACATACAATTTCAGTCACTTTACAGGCTGATGTTTACATCACCATTGATTAGCCAGAAGTAATTCTTGTTCTAAATATTAAAATGTCAAATGTGTCAACAAAAACTTGTTTCAAAGAAATATATAACCAATATCTGATTAACCCTACTTATTTTCTATTTCTACATATGTCATTAACCATAGGATATAAATAAAAACATGAATAAAATAAGTAAAACTGACTCTGGCTATGGCTCTAACACTAGTCTGAGTGCCCAGATTTGTCTAAATCTAAATGCACATGGCATAAGATGTGCTGATCATATTGATGTAAATGCGATGCAGAATAAGAGATTAATATCTTAATTTATTATATATATTTTTTAGTTAGTGTTCTATGTTTCAAACAAGAGCTGAGATGAGCTGAAATTAGCACAATTCATAACTGCACCCAGTGTATTAGCATGTGCCATGTGCTTCTCGCAGGTTTGTTTTGCTCTGACACATCCCACAATGCATCACGTGGCTGGAATGGTGATGTAGTCTATCTATAGGTGTTATTTAATTTTCAGCAAAACAATTAATTTAGTTAAAATTCGAATGAGGTACAATTGCCGTATTTGCGGTTAGTTGATTTTGTTTCTGTAACGCATGCCACCAGTGGATTCTGCCAAATTGTGGTAAATAAACTCACACAGGTAAAGTGAGAGCAGTGATTCAATGCAGTTCTATGCAATTATTCTCACTGTTTTAATGCAGAGCCATTGAAATTATCAAAGAGTACAATTAAAATAAATACTATATAGTAAACAGTTATTGTCCGATATGGGTTGGAGGACTGAAGGAGTGTTCCCAAACAAGGAAATGGGTTGAAGCCGTTTTATACCTACTCAGAAATGCCGGTGCCGATAATAATACATTTTTCAGAGCAATGAAAGGTGGACGCACGCCAGTTAACCCCGTTACACATGCTGGTGGCGCCACTGTCCAAGCGATCCCGCAGCTCGCGAAGAATCGAATCCTAAACGCCTACCCATTGGCGGCAACCGAACAATAATGCAGAGATTATCTCTTCCTTTATATTTATGTCACATAGTTCTTATACTCCACATATATGTGTGTGGTTTGGGTATAGCATCCAGGCTAAGAACAACCGACGGTTGCACTAAATAGATATACTATACATACAAATATATTTGATAAGATCTATAATTCCGAATTATACAAGTATCGATAGGTGGAAATATTCCTGGGTTATTTATTTATTAAGCTTCTTGTTTAGGTTCTCTTTGTAGCATCAGTCTATATGTAAGCCTATATAATAGATATGTATATTTCCCAATCAGCCTGCACCATTTATTTGCTATCACCCTGAAGTGGCACCAGGCGCGGGGGCCGAATCGGTAGAGCGCAGGCCTCCCGTGTGGGAGATCCGGAGCTCAATTCCCAGTCGAGTCAAACCAATAACTTACACAATTGATACTTGTCGCTTCCTAGCCAAGTGCTCGGCATTATTAGGATAGGGCAAGGACTGATTGGCTCAGGTGTCAGGATAAGGTGACTGGGTGGGATATCAGGTCATGGTGCTGGCAGCCTGATTTCCCAGTGGGGCAGCACTATAAAGTCACCAGGTACCCGTCCTGATATGACCTTAGATATTGCTAGGATGTAAAGCAACAAACAAACATATTACATATATTTGCAGCAGGATGATCAATACGGCGAGAGAGATAAGTGACAAGAACTGCCAGTGGTGCCACCACCGTAAGCCAGTATGCTGCAGTTAATCAACATTTGTCAGTAATTGGACATTAAATATAATATAAAAAGAATGGTAATAGTAATAGGAAAACCTCATAGCGATGATTTATACCCATATATTTATATACTAACTATATTATAATACTGAGGTTAATGAGCAGATAGCGAGCGGTGGGAGGTCCTGCCACCATCGGAGTTGCGGTTGAGTAGGTTGGAGCAATAGATGACTAGCCCCAGGCTCCATCACCCGATCACGGGCAGGTGGAGCTGAGGAGCGAGTATGGAATTCCGGGTTATTATAGAAAATTATACTCGTATAATTCTGATGTAGCATATATATATACTATAAGTTATAGATATATACATTTCCCAGCCAGCCTGCACTATTTGTTAAGCCCCTGTCACACTATGCCGTATTATGTCAGCGTATGCCAACATATGTGATTTTGCACCAACACGTTGGTGTACACTGGTGTACACAGAGACAAGTTATGGGTACCTTTGGCATAAGTAGTATTCGTTAACAGCCCACTGGTGTACGCTGAGATAAGCTATGGGTAAGTGATATTTTTCAGCATGTTCAAAATTCTGCCCTATGACAGCATATGTCACAAATGTCAGCACACGCTGACACAATACGGCATAGTGTGACAGGGCCATTAGATTGCCGCACTCGGCTGTGGGTTCGGCCGGGCGTGCTTGGCCTCGGTTGCCGTGACTGGCGGCTGCACAGGGGGCGCCCATGTGTGTACACAAAGCTCGGTACACGTGTACAGCGGGCGCTGAATGCCCCCGGGTGTCTATTCCTGTCGGTGTTACACATCCGGGCTGTGCTTTATGATGCAGACTAAATGTGGGCCAGTGTCAGTGGGTGGGTGATGTGTATGTGGGTTACAGACTCTGACAATGAAATATGACGTAATATGGGCCTCCCCAGCAATGTTACATCCAGAGACGCAACTTTTCAAGTGAGATATGATCCTTATAAACTGACAGCATTATCTCATGTTAACTCAAACTCTTCTTTTTATATATATATATGTGTGTAAGTTACGCATTACGAGGAGACCGGAGTGGATGATACAATCTTTATTTGACATGGTAGTATATAATTATGTAAGTATATATATCGAAAGTATCTGGCTGGGCTGACAAATGCCCTACCGATCAAGTAAAAAATAAAATAAAAGTACAGTGAATCATATGGCAATGTGTACAAAGGTGAATTGACGCAGCGGGCGCGCGCTCAATAGTGCATATGTCACGCAGGAGCGCCGACTGGCGGAAGTAGCCAGCAGCCCCACCCGGCTCCACGACTCGCCGGGGGGGGGGGGGGGGGGGGGGCAGCACCATGTGGTTTCTTACATTAGTATATACTTTGCTATATATGAATATATATATATGTATATATATCCGATACATACTTTGGAATAACTTATAACATATACGCGAGTAATTAAATACTTAAATACCAGGGTGGGCGCGCGACTCCGAATACCTGTGAATATAATATAATAGAAATAATACTTAATTGGTTCCTCTGCTAGTTGATATAACAAATCAGTCAATCAATAGTTCAGATATGGTAGAGAAATCCATCAAGGGACTAGATAATTGCTAATTACAAGAATGTTCAGTACTCTAACTGAGCGGCGATAAGTGTCAGTTTCATATCAGAGTAGTTAAGCTTAAGGACACATCGCATCAAGTAAATGATATAACACTTAAGAATCTAATATAGGAGTTATGAAGCGTCAAATGATCAATAACATATATATATATCGAACAGGAGAGACAAGCGAGATCTCGGTAAAGATCGGTCTGAGTCAGGCTCGGACAGTCGTGCGTCAGGCGCGTGTTAGCGAGGGAGGCTGGCTCCCGACAAGATAAGCAGTGGTGAGTGCAGGGCCAGGTGAGGCCGTGAATCTGTAGGATTAGAGCAAAGATAAGTACAATAGGCAATATCAAGAACAATGAACAACATCAGCACTTAACCCAAAAGTGAGGAAAGTGCTGATGGAACCCGAGACAGCGGCTCCGGGGTCAGGTAGGCATTTACGGCGTCACTGCGCCAAGACCCCGCCTCCTTGAGATCGGCCATCGGGACATTAGCTACTAGGCAAGCCTGAGCCGCACCTCTTCTCATGCTATGAAGGGTCAGGGATCTATGAGGTTGGAGAAGAGCACCCGCCGCTAGTGAGAGAACTCTTGCTAGGGACCGTGCTGAGAGGAAATCCCCTGAGGGAAGGATGAACGCCGGAGACTCCACCTGAGGGTCAATCAACTCGGCATACCTAATCCAGGCTGCCCTGGGACAGCATGGGGAGGCGGGAGAGGCACAGAGCTCAAACTGTAAGGGTGGCGAGGAGCAGGACCTAGTTTTGGTGGAGCGGAAGGATACTATAAGTGAGTCGGGCCTGACCAGCACATCCTTAAAGCGAAGAGTGTGGGGCCCCACTGAGGCCAGGGAAGGCGCCACCAAATTGCTTTGGCGAGCTAGCGTCAGATAGCCTATGAGAAGGGCCGCCACGTAGACTGCAGCACAATCACCTAAGGCTGAGAGGCACACGACTACTGTCTTAAGATCGGCAGGCGAGAGTGGAGACGCTCTAGTAACTACATGTAGAGAGTTCTTCTTAATTCCTTTCTTAAGTAGCTTTACATAGTAGGAGTCAAATTGAACCGCCGAGCCGGTCAAAGCTGTTAGCCATGTCTTGATCGAGCTAAAGTAGTTAAACACAGAACCGGGCGCCTTTAGGCGAGTGTCAAGGAACATGAGCAAAGCTAGGACATCGTAGTGTCCTGGGTTAAGTGGATCAACCTGATGTGCATGGCAGAACTGTACGTAGAGGTTTATATGGTGGGACTTGTTTCTCCACGTTCCTGCCGCCAAGGAATTCCGCAGCGCATTGACGAGTGAGAGATGTTGACTCACTGTATAGCCTGGAAGATATAACCCAAAAAATTAAACTATCTTCCAGGAAGTAGGAAGATTATGAGAGTACATCGGGGAAGAACATCAGTGAAGATATAAGCGGTACATACAGGGTATGGTTAGACAAGGAGGTGGAAGTAGCAGCAAAGAAAACCTTACAAATCGAAATTTACAACACTGAGAGAGGGAACCACCGAAAGCCTAGTGAGATTACGACGAGCACACTCTTCAAGGACAGCACATTCCGACTTTTCTGAGCCAAATGCCCTACTCAGTGCGTCTGCCAACACCAACTCAGCACCTGGTTTGAACCTTATCGAAAGTGATGCACTAGCTAATGCCGCAATCAGCCATAGCTGCCGAGCGCATGCGCAGAGGAACGGCTCCTTCCCCGACCCTGACTCCAACACCTGCTGTGACGTTTGGTTGTCCGTATTCACGACTATCTCGAACTTATGCGGCTCTGACGGAAGAAGATAGGTGAGTGCCATAACTAGGTTGAAAGCCTCGAGTTGTGTAATTAACGTCAACTGAGCCAGAACCTCTGCCGGATATTTAACCATATAGAACGCTACCGGTGAGAACGCCCCCCCCCCCCAACCAAAGTTGAATCGCATTCTATGAGCCACTCCGACGGAGGAGCCTTCGGTAGCAGCACGACCTTGTTTAACCGAGACGTGAACTTCAGAAACCAATCAAGGTCCTTCAGTATAGCCTTTGGGAAAGGATGTTGACCCGCCGGAGGGAAACCTCTTAGTGCTGCCAAAATCCGATTCATGAAACGGGTGGCAGGCTTGACACACTTTGCCACATGCTGCAGCTTGCCTGCCAGACTCTGAATCTGCTTCCGGGAGGCTGTTGACTTCGACTTCCAATCCTCACACTCAGCCAAAACCTCCTCTACCTTTCCTTCCGGCAACGTAATAGTCATCGCCACAGTATCCACTTTAAAACCTAGCCAGATCAAAGACTGTGCTGGGGAGAAACACTTATCCTGGGCCAACTCCAAACCCAGTTCTGCCGCAATTGCAAAGAACGCCGCATATGCCTCTTGTGCCTTACTTTGTGTTGCCTCTACCCCGACGAAATCGTCGAGGTAGCAGAGAGCAAAGAAACCTTGGTTTCTCAGCAGCCACACCACTGCTCTGGTAGTGCGAGCGCAGGCAAGGGCCGACGTCCTGCAGCCAAACGGCGGAGCTAGATCTAAGAACGTCTTACCTCCTACTTTAATACCTAGCAGCGGCACAGAAAAGGGGCAGACCCTTAGCTGGCGATACGCCCTAGCTAGGTCCCCTCCCCGAGTTTAATCAACTGGTCGGCCAGTGTGGACACCGACGGTAGCGAGAAAGAGAATGGAACCCCTTGATAGAAGCCCCTTAAGATACCAGCATTCACGCTGCGACCAGGGGGAAAACTTAGATCTATAATTATGCGTTTCGACAGAGAATTCTTTTTCGGCCTGGTCATTATTGGACTAATCTGGCACCAGGGAATGAATGGAGGGGAAGCGAACGGTCCTAACAGAGCACCTAAGTTCAGCTCGATATCTAAGAATTTAAGTATATGTGGATCTAACTCAGAGTTAGCCGTATGATTCTTCCATGTCGGGGTTGGGAGGCGCTGACTCGCATAATCAATAGGCCAGCCGAACTCTAAAAAAATCTACTAGCTGTGTATCAGGGTATGTCCTCAGCGCCTTCCTCCATGCCGAGATAATCAAACCTGAGGGTACTGGACACCTGGCTAGCATATAATTCGGAAGAGAAGTCTGACGGACCTTACTATAGATTTTAAGATATGGAGATTCCGTAGACACTGAGTCAGAGACCTCTGGCCATAGAGAGGCAACTGTGGACCTAAAGACGAGGGGGGAAGGTGGAGAGAATTTGTGGACTGCTTTCTGCTGTAACCCATCAAAGACATATGAACTCGTATCGAAACAGTCATGTGAAATTTCAATCGGAAGATCTAACCAGTCATTTGTTATTATATTATCTAGTACAAGGCCCGAAACTGGCAAAGGAATATCAGCAATGACAATGTTAGGCGAACTGGCAGTGCAGCCGGCGGTATGAGGCAAACAGGCATGGGAGTGAGTGGTGGCGGGGGGGGTTGGGGAACAGGGTGGGGGAGGGGGAGGAGGCGTGGCGAGGACGGCGACATTTACTGAGGCAGAGCTAGGCGAACAGAGTGGCGCGCTATGAAGCGGAGGGGGCGGGGCAAGCACCGGCTGGTATGCAGCGAGCGTATTAGTATTACACTGTGTCGGGGTTGAGAGCACTAGCGGAATGGGTTGTAAACAATGGAAAGGGGTGGGTCCCTTGACAATGGGCACCGGTACCGGCACATGAGAGGGGGCGGGGCTCAGACTTACTGGTACCGAGGCAGGCAGCTGTTCGGCGGCAGCCTTTCTGTCGTTAAATGCTTTCTTTTTTAGGCAATCTTGCTCTTTGTGCCAATGTATCCGTTTAATCCTATTCGCACACCAGCCACAATTGTGAATGTATCTTTCAGGCAGAGTTCCGTGCGCCGCAGCGAAGCCGCAATCCCTCCCCCAGTTCCACAAGGTACAAGGCTTCCCGTCGGTTTCTTTGTTGTAGTCGTTTTTCATATTGATAGGGGGGAGGGGCGTACTTGTTGCTGGCTGAGGGTCAGCGGTCTGTTGAAACTGGGGAGAGACTTGCTGTACAAAGGGGTGGACTGCATACTGAGCTTGGAGCTGAGGCGCTGACTTTCCTGCCGCCGTACATAGCTCGCGCTGTAAATCTTTTATTTCTGCCTGGTTTTCCCAGCCATTAGGAAACCTGCCAGACGCTATAAGTTTAAACACCTTCTCTGACCACCTTCGGCACAACGGCCAGTCCCACGTGTTCGCCATGTGTGCAAGGTCCTCTTCATGCTTACGAATGTACTTGCCCCAGTTAGGAGGGAGGGCGGGGTGGGCGGCCAGAGACTTCAGAGCTTCGAAATACTCTGGCCAGGTGGCCTCCCCCATGCCAATTGATTTACAGGCGTCGCCTCTCATTATAAACAAGTGTGGTAAGAACACCGTACCTTTTGACTTCTTTAACGCACTTGACGGGTCTAGCAAAAGGTCTGCAATGACTGCTGCTGCATGCTTAGCTTTCGCCTCCTGCAAGTGCTGAGTGGAGTCCAGGACTCCCGAGACTGGTTCCCCGACTTCTGCTAAATAATAGCGATAGCCAGGCGGCGGCGGCTGGAAGATAGGACGAGCAGGCTGCTCTGTAGACACCTGTGGTTCAGGTACTTGTGACTGCTGTACGGTTACCGGCAGTATGACCGGCGGTGGGCGTGGCATGGGAAGGGGCGGGGTTACTACCGGCGCCGGCATGACTGACTTCTGCACTGCTAACACAGACTCGATAGTATTTACTCGAGCCGAAAGATCCTTAGACATTTGCAGCACCTCCCTTTGCAGCTCCAAGACTGTAGCCAAGTCTCCCCTAGTAGCCGTCACGGGCGGGGACAATGCAATACGAGGCGGTGTGGTCCAGGCTTGCTGCAGAGGCGCATGTGGTGCAAGCGCGCGGGCCGCTCTACGAAGCGAGGCCCGCCTTAGCTGGGGGCGGAGCGGCGGCCTCCCTAGCCGTTTCGCCGGTGGCATGACTCGTGACGGTAGCAGTGAGAGAGAAGAGAAGTTACTCGGGCCAGGATCAGGCGAGAAGTGAGTGGTGGTGGGCAGGGCGGAAGTCAGGTGCTGCTTGTTCCTTCTTTGCCCCGTGCGCGAATTAACCATGTTGCCTACCCAACATAGGTAATTCCCTTCCACGCCTTTATATTCCCATAATTCGCCATGCATCACATATATATAATAGAATCATCATCATGATTATGAACTTGGTCATTATTATTATTAGTACTAATAATAGTATCACCATGATCACTATCGTCATCATTATCATTATCATCATTACTGTCATATATATTTGAGTCCTTATCGTCATTAGTATCACCATTATCACCATCGTCATCATCATCATCATTATCATCATCTCCAAAATGCAGTGGCATTCCCCGACACTCATTAGTTCTCCGTTTATAAATAACTCCACACTTGCCAACATTTTTAGTGGGCATCCTCCCAGACCAGCTGGACCCAGAACGAACTAACCTCCATGTATTACCAAGTGAAGCAAGGGGAGGAACGTGGGGTGCAGGTAAAAAGTGTGTATTAGGTGCCCGAGGAGCCATCAATCCCTAGTAAGAAACAAGCATATAGAGTAGATGGGAACAACGTATGAGTATAGGAACAGGACTAGAAAGGAACAAGGAACAAAAGAGACAGTCGGGAGGGCATTCTCTGTGGCGGAGTGGTTAGAGTGACTTTTTTCTAGGTCAGACTCCTAATCTGAGGGTCGGCGGTTCGATTCCCCGTGCCCCCAGCTCTGCCAATTTGGATTTCCACCACTGTGTATAACTTACAGTTTCATCAAAGGCCGGCTGCTCTTATACCATGTCTATGTGGTGTGGGAGGTTAAAAATCCCTTGGGTCGGTAAAAGTGTAGGCTTGGGCTTTCTATCGACCAGCAGTGGAGTGGGGAAGACCAGTCGTCTGTGACTGGGATTTCCCCTGCTTGGGACAACTAATGTACACACAAAAAATGAGAGACAAATAAGTGTTCACACTTCCTGTCTACCATTTGCTATATCGCTATATCGAGGGCGGGTGGAAAAGTTGGGCCTGATGTCTCAGCTGCTGGAGGAGTAATGAGAGAAATGGTAGAAGCGTGGCGGCAGGTTCCAGTGGGAGGCGATAGGTGACACCTCAGGCAAGTGAGGCTCGAGGCGAGAGTCCGGATGGAGGTGAGTAGAACAGCTGAGGTGGTTCATCCATTGGACGCGAATCAAACACAAAACTATGCATTTTGGAAAATTCTATGGGAATCATGGGAATCTCATTGATCATCTCAATTATGGAGAAGGATTGTGAAAAGCTATTATTCACGTTAATCCTCATACCCCACGTCATCATATTAATGTTATTTTACTTATCATTGATATAATAATAATCATGGTAATTATGGGGAATGATTGTGAACAAGCTGTTTATTGCAATAGAAGAGTTTCACAAAGCTCCAACGAAAAGTACTACAGAGTTTCATTTGAATAAAACTGCACAACACGTGGTATATATACACATGTACACATACATATATTGGCTATGTATAGGCGCGGTGGACGAATCGGTAAAGCGCGGGTCTCGCGTGCGGAAGGTTGGGAGTTCGGTTCCCGGTTGAGTCAAACCAATGACTTATCAAATTAATATTTGTCGCATCCTAGCCTGGCGCTCGACATTAATAGGATAGGGCAAGGACTGGTTAGTTCAGTGTCAGGATTATGTGACTGAGTGAGATATCGGGTCATGGTGCCAGCAGCCTGATTTCCCAGTGGGGCAGCACTATGAAGTCGCTATGAGTGCGCACTATCACAAGTCGGTACCTATCCTGATAAAACTCCCAAGAACTAACCTATGTATAATATACAGCAAAGCCTCTCTAACCGACCACCTCCACAGATCGACCACTCCCCTATACCGATTGCTTTATTTGAGTCCCAACATTTCCATTTTAACCATATTATAACTCCCTAAACTGACCACCTCCCTAAATGGACCACTTAAAGTCGGCTCAATGGTCGGTCGATCTAGAGAGGTTTTACTGTATATATATATATATATTTATATATATATATATATATATATGCATGTATATATATATATATGTATATGCATATATATATATACATATATGCATATGCATATATATATATAGATGGTGAAGAGGCATAAGCATGTCTACTGGTGTAAGTCATCGCTATGTATGCAGTGAGCACCACATACTTACTTAGCATCACCTGGTATCCCAGGCACGCACTCATTCAGTCTGCACCTGATTGCTACCCAGGTGAGAGCAGTTTACTTATAGTCTCCATGTAGAGTAAGAGAACCCCCCCCCCCCACAACCACTACCACAACCACCCCTCTTTCTCTTTCTTTTTCTCTCCATAGCCAATTAGTTAAAAGGGCTGTAATATGACCAAAGCAACTTTACTTATATTTACAATTTTTACTAATCTTAATTTGTATCGGTTGAGACAGGCTATTCGCGAAGAGGTATATATAACAGTATGCGCCCGAACCAGTCTATAGGTATCTGTGGACAAGCTGGGGCTATTTGTGTCCTTTAGCCCTACTGACTTTCCTCTGTGACATAAGCCAGGGAATATCAGAGACTTGGAAAGTAGTGCAGATCTCATCACTTAAAGTAAACTTGAAGCCTCTGAGTATAACCTATGGAAGTCCAACCATCCCTTCCCTGTGTGATATCACAGAGCTACTTCTACTAATAATATGGGTAACATTAGGCATGGGATATTCAAGAGTATAATGGTGTTGGGTAGAAAAATCGTGAACTATTTGGTTGGAACTCAAATTGCTCATTCTAAGCGTGTTCTTTCGTTAATACTGAATAGTAATGTAAGGAATGCATAATAAAGTCCTGTGATGATATTTTTAAATTGTATAGTATATTGGTTTTGAGTTTTTTACATATTCCTATTTAGACAATTATATTAGATAGGGTATTATAGCTTGCCTTATTATAGTATTAAGTAACTTTTCTTTTAGAGTGTTAACTTTAAATATATTTAAAATATAAACATAAAGAAATAATTGTTCTGGCGCACATAGAAATTCTGGACATTATAGGATCCAACAGTATCAGGCTCCATTAAATATACTTAGTGTTCCTCCTACATGTAAATGAATGCCAGGAAGACCAAAACAATGGTTATAAGTAAAAAGACAGATAAACCAAATGTCAATATAACCATAGATGGCACAAACATAGAACAAGTATCCGAATTCATATATCTCGGACAAAAGATTACAAATGATGGGAGATGTGAGGAAGAAATTAAAAGAAGGATAACAATAGCCCGAACAACATTCTCCAAAATGAATAGAGTGTTAACATCAAGTAAGATATTAATACAAACAAGTAAGCGTATTCTTCAGTGTTATGTGTGGTCTACTCTAATGTATGGGGCAGAGACATGGACAATCTCTAAGAAAATGTACAAACGTTTAGCAGCATTTGAGATGTGGACTTATCGAAGGATGATGAAAATATCATGGACAAAGAAGATCACCAACAAAGAAGTTCTCAGAAAAATTAAAAATAAGAAAAGCTTGTTTGCCACTATACAGACAAAGAAACTTATTTATTTTGGCCACATCATTCGTCAGAGTTCAATATACCGTACATTGTTGGAAGGGAAGGTGAATGGCAGCAGAGGGAGAGGGAGACCAAGAACATCATGGTTTACAAATATTTCACAGTGGACAGGATTGAATTATTCACAGTCTATCAGAACAGCACAACATCGGGACAAGTGGAGAACCATTGCATCCAACCCTCGACTAGAGGATGGAACTATTGATTGATTGAATACGTTCACAAGTATCTAATGTGGATATGTAGAATCAAAGTCAGGTGAATATATGTTTTTGTTTCGAAAGTTTGACACTTTCATCAGACTACAGCTTTAATACGTTGTTCCATACCTACACGGCGGTTACGTAATAATAATATACATTTCAAATGATTTTATTTTTTTGGTGGTAAATATGTTTATTCTGCTGAATAAATCTTTTGTCAGTGCCGAAGCACTAGTCTTCCAGCCATTTTTCAATTCAGGGTTATTTACACAAAAGGTATATAGAATAAGGTACACAATAACTGTTGAATACACAATTTGCAGCATGTAACGCAATGAAATTCTGTAACCCAAAAGTTCCATAGCAGTATGGTAAGAGTAGTGTCATATAACTAGATCAATATTAGTCAGATCAATGTGAGTATTTACATAGTATTTAGCATGTAAGCAGAAGTTATCTTCTGTATTCACTTGGTAAAGTTGAAGTAACTTTTAATGTTCAGTTGCAGTTAGGCAAGCCGTATATAAATGTCAGCCCCAACCTGCGATTGTGTTATCTTTCTTCCTGGTGTGCACATGTTTTAGTGATTCGTGATGTGGGAGATACAATTTATGAGTAATGGTATTTAAATATAAATATATATATTATATATATATATATATATATTGCCAAAATTAAAATGTAATATTTACACCAATAAAAGAGAAATTACTGTCACATTACATGGCGGTGCATCGCAAGATTTACCGAGAGAGAAACTCGCGAGAAAGTGCGAAGAACATGATTTTGTTTAAAGCTTGGGCTGAATGCTAGATTATTGTATAAATTGAATTTACAATAGCGGGACAAATGGAGAGCGACTTGACGAGAAAATGCGAGAGAAACATAAGACCCAACTCGAGCTGAAAGCTACTTTGTTGTGCAAATCACATTAGCAATCCTTGTAGATCGGGCAAGTGGATTTGCTTATTCTGTGCTCCAACAGATATGTGGAGAGGATTGCATCACCAATACTCAGCGGTACATTGGCGGTGGCATTGTGTACTGCCAATTACGTAGTGTTGAGCCAGCTGCTCCAACTCCAAGTCAATGCAAATAGCCTCCACATAGAGGAAACACTGTGTGTATAGCAGCCTCCGTCCATGCAGTGTTTCAGCAACTCACAAAATAAGGCATAGGCACAAGCCATGTGCAGTATAAGAGGACACCTCCTTTCAAGCTCTATGTGATATGCATAATGCATGGTGTCCTCTGTCGCAGAGTGGTTAGAGTGTCTGACTTTTTTCTAGGTCGGACTCCTAATCTGAAGGTCAGTGGTTCAATTCCCCATGCCCCACCTCTGCCAATTTGGATTTCCAGCGCTGTGTATAACTTACGGCGTCATCAAAGGCCAGTTGCTCTCATACCATGTCTATGTGATGTGAGAGGCTAAAAATCCCTTGGGTCGGTAAAAGTGTAGGCTCCGGCTTTCTATCGATAAACTGTCTAATGGTGAAAAGAAGTCTATTCAGACTTATCCATGACAGGCAGTATAAATCTTCAAGAAAAAATATATATATTGTATTTGTGCCTTAAGGAATTTTTCATTCACTACTTAACTTTACTTAGGCCTTTACTGGACGAAGGTTGTTGGACCGATATATCCAGATACATTACCTGATGAATCTGGAGATATGTCATTGCTACAGTGGTTTGGATGATATTAGATCAGAGCTGCTTCGTATCTTGATCCCTCCAGTATCTGTCCACCATATGTTCAAATACCTTAATGCCCAGGGACTCCACGACATAAACTTTCGGATTACTATCAGTTGAATGTGTAGGCCTTTCTTTAGTGTGCACTGACAGAGTCCTGTGGGTGATTAATTACGGAGCTGTAACACCCCAGGTGGCGCCACTGCAGTGTTTGTTTTCCTAGAGACATTGGCAATACAGGAATGTGGTACGGAGATATAGAGGCAATGCAAAACGTAGTTGTAAAGTAAGGCTTGTTTTATTTAACAACGCCTCTGGAGCATATTGATTTTCATATCATTGGCTATTGGACGTCAAACGTATGGTTATTCTGACATATTTCTTTGGAGGAAATCCGCTGCTGCCACATATGCTATTCTTTCCGATAAGCAGTAAGGGGTCTTTTATATACACTTTCCGACAGACAAGACAGCACATACCACAGCCTTTGATGAACCAGTTATGGACCACTTATTGGAACGGAAAATATCCCAAACTGCAAATGGGTCCACTGAGCAGGATCGATCGGATGACCCACACCTTAACAGGTGGACTCTCTTCGCCTGAGCTACATCCCGCTCGAAAATGTAGTTGTAGTCCATTATGTATACTTACAAAATAAATTATACAACATATATATTATCATGGCGTTGCTAAAGATCATGATTTGGCGGACCAGACGCGGTGGCCGAATCGGTAGAGCGCATGCTTCCCATGTCCAGCTAGTCAAACCAATGACTTATAAAATTGATACCTAGCTTAGGATAGGGCAAGGACTCGTGGCTATATCTAAGGTCATACCAGGACCGTTGACCTCAGATGTAGATGTCCAGGATGTAAAACTATTTATTTTAAATGTTAATTGTAATGGCGCCCAAACTTGATTCGCGCAGAAACCCTGAGCATGTCGGTGGGTGCTTTAAGGCCCAGTCACACCTTACCGGACTGGGGAACCGGACATGAACCGGACACTGTCCGGTGATGTACTGCAATGCCCGGTACATGTCCGGTACCCATCCGGCAGTGTCCGGCTGTGTCCGGTGGTGTCCAGTACAAGTTTTGAACATGCACTAACCTTGAACAGGACACCACCAGACTGAAATGTACGGTTGGTGTCCGTTTTAAGTCTGTTTCGTCCTTTTCGTCCGGTTCATGTCCGTTAATCATCCGTTAGGTGTCCGTTTTGTATCCTGAAGAGTCCATTGACGGTGCTGCGGGAATTCGGTCCTTCGGTTTTTGGTGCGTCCGTGAACAGTCCGGTAGGTGTCCGGTAGGTGTCCGGTTGGAGTCCGGTTGGTGTCCGGTCCGTCCGTTTGACGTCCGTTTAGCGTCTGTTTGATCCGGCGGCCGGTGCAACAGTTTGACACCGGACACCACCGGACTAGAAAATTCTTTGTCCGGTGGTGTCCGGTACTCAGGCCGGTGATGTATGACTCGGGCTTTAGGCTGCTCTTTGCTGGTGTGTCAATTGCACCCTGCAGGCTTCTCGAGGGACGGTCAGTCATTTTGTTCTCCTGCACACCCACCTTGAACCCCTGGACCATGCCAAAACTATGGTCACGTGGGCATTTATGGGGCCATGCACCAGTCTGGATATCTGCTCTCGTTGTAAACCTGCTGAAGATCGTGTGTTCAATCCCAGGCTGGGTCAAACCAAGACAAAGACTGAGCAAATTAATGGGTATCGCTAACGTGAAGGGTGCCCGGAATCTCTGGGACAAGGGTGG
Organism: Branchipolynoe longqiensis; assembly: GCA_030323885.1. NCBI lineage: Eukaryota > Metazoa > Annelida > Polychaeta > Phyllodocida > Polynoidae > Branchipolynoe > Branchipolynoe longqiensis. The sequence continues at coordinate 113,747,785 of CM059187.1, read as the reverse complement.
ATGGCTCAATCTCATGATAATGTGACTAGGTTGAGTAGCCACCACAAATGCATGCTGGAACAAACCTGTGCCAGTTCTGATATGACCCATCTATGCTTGTGTCACAAGTCTTGCAATTAGCTCAAATATGTTGACCCCATTCTACAATTTCGGCGGCCTGGTCTCCCATTGGGGCAGCACTATGAAGTCGCCATGAGTGTGCACTGTCACAAGCCGATACCCGTCCTGTTATGACCTTAAATGTTGCCAGGATGTAAAACTCCAACAACCAACCAACAATTTCACAACCCTGAGAAATTCCACGCTAATAATAATCAGCACATTACGCAGGAGCCTAGCTTGGGACTTTTCAGGGTGGCACGCAGATGGAATAAATGCTCTTGGACTAGAATGCGATGGAATAAAATGCGATGGAATAAAACACTATAAAACATCATATATTTGGATAAAAACTAATATTTTAAATCTAAGGTGGTACGCAGCTGTGTACCTGTAGATATGGAAGCTAGGCCCTTGCCACTTACAAATCGAGGACTCTGTGTTGCTATGACATTCAACTCCAATAACTGATTAGCAGATTAGTTTTAAGCCAGTATTCTGTGCCCACAATTATATCAATGTCACCACCTGTATGTCACCTACATACAGGTGGTATTCTGTCAGCAAATCGATTGCACATGTTTTTACTCCTAAACACATGCGCATATTTATCGGGGTTCATGGTGCGGAGACAGGGACATGCTACACTTGGTGATTATTCAATTAGTTTGTTTATTGGGGTTTTACGTCCTGACAACATCTAAGGTAATAGTAAGATGCGTACCGACTTTTGACAGTCCATACTCATGGTGATTTTATAGTGCTGCCCCACTGGGAGACCAGTCCTCCAGCACCATGCCCCGATTTCCCACTCACTGACATTATCCTAATACTGAGCAAACCATTTCTTGCCTTACTCTAGTAATACTGAGTGGCAAGGTTAGGTAGTGACAAGTATCAGGAGATGAAAAGTGAGTTTAAAGTGTACTGGCCTATATCATCATCTGAAAACATTAGCATACAGCTATAGTCAAGACAATAAACTCCTAACAAAACCACAAAGGGCTACTAGAGCAAGTAATGCACCACTACTAAAGCAGACCAGAAGCCAAATAAAAGCTCATGAGAGAAGCATGCTGGAAATGGCTTCCAAGGTGTGGAATGCCCAAACAGTAAAGGAACGACAAATTCCTGACCTAAAAACATACAATAAATATCTGTGCAAAATAAGGCTAGGAAAACCCCCCACTAAGCTGCAATGCAAAGGGGCATGTGATATGTCACGGCCCACCAGCGGGATGCCCAATGGAAGGTATCCATGCCAAAAGTAGCCAGATAGCACACCACACAGATACGTACAAGCCTATGATATGTAAATAGGAGTAGGCTAGTCTAGTAGTAAGAGTAGAAAAAAATCAAACACCTATATGCCAAGAAAATCCAAAAAAATTAACATAGACTACTAACCAGACCAACCAACTAGCGATCTGCTATTGAAATGCAGGCAATCAAATACCTTATTAGAAGCTACTGTGTGATAAGATAACACTAACACTACAACTGGCCAGCATTGAAAACAAGCCTGAATACCCAGGCTTATATGCTATGGACAGTATAAATACAGCCTCAATTAAAAAAAAAAAAAGACACAAAAAAAGAGTTGAGGATCGGAGTGAGCGGGCACCAACCCCAACTTCCGGCATGTAAGCTGAAGCTGCGACCTGGTGTGCTGAGTTAGACCTACAGTCCTCCCCCTGAGGTTAGTGACAACAGGGCCGCCTTGGCTATGGATGACTTGGAATGACTTGGAATCGATTCAGACCAGGATGACTTGGAATCCATTCACCTGCTTCTACCGCCAGAACGCGAATGTTATCAACACATTGTCGGTTGCCCAGACCCTGACACCGAAACTGATACCGAGGACTAGTAGACCTCTGCCTTGTCCCCATATCAGACTTAGCACCATTAACCACAACTAACCACTAATCTTCACTATCAACTAACGAATAACCTCACCCACCACCTAACGAATCCTACCTTCACTTCGTCCCCATATCAGACTTAGCACCATTAACCACAACTAACCACTAATCTTCACTATCAACTAACGAATAACCTCACCCACCACCTAACGAATCGTACCTTCACTTCGTCCCCATATCAGACTTAGCACCATTAACCACGACTAACCACTAATCTTCACTATCAACTAATGAATAACCTCACCCACCACCTAACGAATCGTACCTTCACTTCGTCCCCATATCAGACTTAGCACCATTAACCACAACTAACCACTAATCTTCACTATCAACTAACGAATAACCTCACGCACCACCTAACGAATCGTACCTTCACTTCGTCCCATATCAGACTTAGCACCATTAACCACAACTAACCACTAATCTTCACTATCAACTAACGAATAACCTCACCCACCACCTAACGAATCGTACCTTCACTTCGTCCCCATATCAGACTTAGCACCATTAACCACAACTAACCACTAATCTTCACTATCAACTAACGAATAACCTCACGCACCACCTAATGAATCGTACCTTCACTTCGTCCCCATATCAGACTTAGCACCATTAACCACAACTAACCACTAATCTTCACTATCAACTAACAAATAACCTCACGCACCACCTAACGAATCGTACCTTCACTTCGTCCCCATATCAGACTTAGCACCATTAACCACAACTAACCACTAATCTTCACTATCAACTAATGAATAACCTCACCCACCACCTAACGAATCGTACCTTCACTTCATCCCCATATCAGACTTAGCACCATTAACCACAACTAAGCACTAATCTTCACTGTCAACTAACGAATAACCTCACGCACCACCTAACGAATCGTACCTTCACTTCGTCCCCATATCAGACTTAGCACCATTAACCACAACTAACCACTAATCTTCACTATCAACTAACGAATAACCTCACCCACCACCTAACGAATCCTACCTTCACTTCTCCCTCCCGCTCCCCCCCCCCCCCCTAGCCCTCTTAGAAGACCAGGGCTGGGCTCTTGGCTACTTAGGTGACCTTTTTCTCTCCACCCTCCCCTCAAGCCAACCCACCCACCGACCCCCTCGCTCCCTCCCTGATGTCTCCAAAGATGATCCACTGGAAGCCAACTCCCTGCCGCATGGGGACCGCCTTCAATTATGCCCATACAGTGCTGCAGAAGCGCAGCCTTCAATGCGCCGACGTGACTAAAAAAACTCCCCAAGACGAACCAACCTTCCTGAGGAACCAGCGGAATTCTGAATTCCCATATTGATAGAGTGTCATCTGGCTGCCCGAAGACAAGATCTGCGGGGTGGCCATTTTGAAGGCGTTGTTGCTCTGCATTAGACTCAGCGTCACTCGCGAAGCTTGAACCAATCTGACCCCCACACTGCAACATCTCGGACTGGCCATTACGCCATCAGGGAATAATTTTCAAGGATATGAGTCATCGATCTTCGTTAAGCATCGAATCTCTTCAGCGGCTGCAATGAAACATTGAAAGCAGCGCGAGGCGCAGCCCGGGTCGATTCGCCGTGCTTTTATCGCCTTTATCAGAGAATTAATCACTTGAGAACCTTTCACCCGTACTTCTTAAGGGGGGGCCGTTCAAATAATACGTAACGCCAATGTTGTCCAAATTAGAGCCTCCCCCCCCTTCTAACGTTCCATAACGCTAGATCATACACCACATAACACTTGATCATACACCACAGAACACTTTAAGCGTTACGTAATATTCGAAATGCTCCTTAAGTTGAAAATCATTCTGGCAATGTATTACCATTAAAGCAGCTGAGTGTTCTGAAAGGGGATCAGTTAGTAATTCGTATCCATCAAGGCATAGCAGCTCACTTGTGTGGGGCCCACCATACAAACACATTGCCGACTTATTTTCCAACATGAAATGTTAAAGATCTGGCCACTTGATTTCGCCTATGTATTTCCAGAAAGATCTATCATGCTGCAATTATAATAGGCTTTTTTAAAGCGTTTTTAGATCGAAAAACAGTAGATAGGGGCAGACCTGTCAAGCACCATTATACTGAAAATGCATAATCCATGGATTACTATTAGTATGTCTGTGACGTCACACAGGGGAGGGGAGGACGGATAGGTTATAAGACATACTCAAACGGCAATGAATTTACCTTAAGTGAGTGTAAGGTTTGCACTACTTTCAAATTGTGTATGTATGCCCTGGGCTATGTCACTCTTGCAACTAACACTGAACGCAGTGTCAGAATCAGTAGAGCGCAGGACTCACGTGCGGGAGTTCGGGAGTTCGGTTCCCGGTCGAGCCAAGCCAATGACTTATCAAATTGATATGTTTTGCTTCCTAGCCTGGCGCTCGGCATTAATAGGATAGGGCAAGGACTGGTAAGCTCAGTGTCAGGATAATATGACTGAGTGGGATGGGGTGGGGGCCTGATTTCCCACTGGGACAGCACTATAAAGTCACCATGAGTGTGCCCAGTCAATAGTCGGTACCTGTCCTGATATGACCTTAGATGTTGCCAGGACATAAAATTCCAAAAACCAACCACAAACTTTGTTGTTAAAGTATTCGTGTAAAAAAGCGGGGCAGATCAGAGTGTCAAGCAAGCCTTATATTCTGTTGGTTCCCGGGACATTGTGCCATTGCAGTTGACAGAATCCTCGTGTATGTGTATATAATATTGAAATACTCTTGAGACGCATTTATTATTTGGGCGAAGCGTTGGCAGACACGCGCCTAGAAGCTGTCTGAGCTCGGGCCGGGAGTCCTGATCTTGGACGATCAATGCTGTGGGCGGCGGGCGGTGGGCGGCGGGCGGCGGGCGGCGGGCGGCGGGTTGGCAGGTGGCGGGTTGGCAGGTGGCGGGTTGGCAGGTGGCGGGCGGCGGGCTTTCGTGACAAGCTTCAGGATTACTTTTACTAATGGACTTCTCCCCACAAAATCATCAACTCATGAAGTTGCCAAGACACAATACAATCAAAGCGATTGCAGGAATTGTGCATGTCACGAACTGAGACACGGGATCCTCGCGTTATGAACGAGTGCCGTTATTTTTTGGTAATTACAAAATGGCAATCGAGTCCCGCTGCGTGCGTTCGCTTTGCTTGTTTTCCTTTAAAATCTTTGTTAATTTTGTTTACTGTAAATGATCGGTAAAGTGTTAGTTCATGCGGATACAAATCGTTCACAATAAACCGTAATCTGAATTTAAACCCAATTTGGATCAGGACGGCGAACTAGCAGACGACATTGAATACTTGACTTCGTGAGCAATATAATAAATAGATCGCTTTCTAAATTGATAATTACATTGCTCAGTATTTTTTATATATGAACCTTTCAGAAGTGCAAGCAAATGAAGTGTATGCATGGTTTCTCCAAAGAATAATTAAGGCGAACTTGTTCCAGATAGTCTATATGAGTGAAATCATCACATGTTTCTTTTTTGTTGTTGTGTTTTTGTTGTTATTTTTTGTTAGCACACTGCAGGACCCTGGACGGGGTGTCATGTCGTCTGGCTGTGCGAGGACTTGAGGGGATGTGGGGGTGATGTGTGTGAGGGTGTTGGTTGGTTGGTTGTTGGAGTTTTCCGTGCTGGAAACATCTACGGTCATATCAGGACGGGTACCGACTTGTGACAGTGTACACTTATTGCGACTTTATAGTGCTGCCTCAAGGGGACTGGAGACCAGCCCATCAGCACCTCGATAAAGGATTCACCCGGTACTCGCAGTACATGGGTGAATACCAACCCTATATAAAAACGGTTGAAAATGCGGGGAAATGAAATGAGAGCCTAATTTCACAATCTAAGAAGCAACAATTATTCTTTACATATGTCTTATTATTTCCCCGCTACCTTTGAGTTGAAAAATATAATAAAATATCTAGTTTAATAAGATTTAAAAGTGAAATCAATGGCATTCTAGCACCGCCATCTTGTCTTTTTGCATTCTCGCCCATTTCACCAACTCTGTGCCTATATGGGTAGCCATTTGATACTGGAGCCACAGTTTCTAGTTCCTGTTCCATACTAAAGCTATTTTCGCCCATATTTACAGTATGTTGTCCTTCACCCGTGTACTACAAATACCAGGTGAATCTTTTATCTAATCAGCACCATGACCTGATATCCCACTCAGTCACATTATCCTGACACCGAACCAACCAGTCCTTTCCCTATCCTAATAATGCTGAGCGTCTGGCTAGGAAGTGATAAGTATCAATTTTATAAGTCATTGGTTTGACTCGACCGAGAATTGAACTCCCGACTTTCGGCATAGGAGGCCTGTGCTCTACCGATTCGGTCACCGCGTCCAGTTGTGTGTGTGTGTGGGGGGGGGGGGGGTGGAGAGGACCGGAAGTAGACGGTGCCGCATGAGCGTTCATGATGGTCAGTGGTCGCATGCTAACCGCGCGTGCGCAGTTAGTGAAGCTCGTAAATCAGGCGGCTGTGAATGAGCGCGGGGAGTGCCCGGGCGATGAGGGCATGCGCAGTGTGTGAAGGCGTCAAGCAGGCTGCTGGGGCCGTCGCCATTGCTACCAGTGTACCGCCACAGTGTAGGCGCTTAGCGACCAATTCAGAAACATGGCCTAGCAATCAGATCAGGTATATATGTATGCATATATGTATACATACATATATGATAAGTGTCGTTACCAGACAGGATGGCCGAAAGAGTTGAGCGTCCGTCTCCCGTCTTGGTATTCAAAACCACGGGTTCACTTTGGTCGGGTCAAACCAATGACTTAGAAATTCATGCTTGTCACTTCCTAGACAGGCACTTGGCATTATTAGGATATGGCAAGGACTGGTTGGCTCAGTGTCAGGATAATGTGACTGAGTGGGATATCAGGTCATGATGCTGGCAGCCTGGTCTCCCAGTGGGACAGCACTATAAACTTGCCATGAGTGCGCACTGTCACAAGTCGGCACCCGTCCTGATATGACCTTAGATGTTGCCAGGATGTAAAACTCCAACAGCCAACCATTATAAGGGTACTTTGATGTCCTCGAGTTTATCTGATTTCATATAGACTACACTCATATTACTTATTTTTAGCTCGTATTATTTTATTAATAAATTAGGTTAAATGGTTGGCAAGCTAGATTCTCGGGGGGCGGGGCAGGGCAGGGGGTAGATTGGACGGTGGGGAAACCGGTTTTCAGACTAGGCGTTGTGTACTAATAGGCAGGCCAGGCGAACTGTACAAGGGGAACGACAGCAAGCAAAGACAAACCCGACCTCACATCACACGTATGCGCATGCTCTCTGTACTATAGCATTTTATTCCATCATATTTTATTCCAATAGCGTTATATTCCATCGCTGAACAAGTCCGCGTTCCACCTGAAAATCCCGAGCTAGGCCCATGTCAGTGGTCACGTTTCGCCTGTCTCGAACCCCAACTATTGCGTCAGCCAAAAACGAAATTATAGCACTTAAAATTCACTCTAACAATGAGTTATGTCTGTGTGTATGGTGGTTGTTGTGGTTTGGGTGGGGGTTGTGGATGGGGGCATTTTTCGTAAGCAGTTCTTATTCCTTAGAACATATTTTGCTTCAGTCTCGCGGCACAACTCTTCCGCATATTAAAAAGTCACATAATGTCTACACACCACTTTGTTATTTACCAAATTCAGATCATTTAAAAATAAAATAGTGTGCACTTACACATCTACATATATATGCATATTATTCAAATAGACCTCTGAATAAAATTATTACTGCTAATACTATGTTACTTATTTAGAACAAAAATATTGATTGAACAAAATTGTTATGATTTCGACCATACTTTATGTAAGGTCCCAGAATGCTAACAGCCATGTTATTATTTTACGATTCTTTTATGTGTAGGCAGTTTGCGGTGTGGTGTTTGCCCCTTATGACTAATTACTATATTTGACTGCTCATCAATCACAAGAGTGATATATTAATAGAATAATATATCCTATAAAGTACAGTAATAAACACGATAATGAGTGGTGTAATAATCATATTAATGTCCGGTTAGACTACTGTCAAAGTTGATTTAGCATTGACAACAAGCTGGTAACAAATCATGACAGAGATATGTTGATTATTTATATTATATATAATCTATTAATCTGCTATCTCTTGTCAATTCGTAGGGGAGGCTTATATTCACATAATGTATTTCATAGTTCATATATCATGACATAGTATATACATCTACATATATTATAACATAGAGAATACATGTGTGAATGTTAACTTCAAATGACAGTGAAATTTTCCCTGCTTAGACAACTAATGTACCAACAAAAGATTAGAGTAGTTTATATTACAGCAACATTTTATCACAAAGCATGAGAGTGGTTTAATATTACATCAACATTTTATTGAACAACAAAAATCGTATAACACTAAAGTCGTGCAATAGAGATTAAATATAGCAGAAGGGAACTGAGGGGTGATAGTGTCCTTGTTTATAATCTCATAATAGATTAGAAAGTAAAAATTAAAGCTTGTTTTATTTACCAATGTCTCTAGAGCGCATTGATTTTCATATCATCGGCTATTGGATGTCAAACATATGGTCATTCTGACATATTCCTTTGGAGGAAACTCGCTGCTGCACATAGGCTACTCTTTCCGATAAGCAGCAAGGGGTCTTTTATATGCACTTTCCCACAGACGGGACAACAGATACCACAACCTTTGATGAACCAGTTGTGGATCACTGGTTGGAAAGGAAAATAGCCCAAACTGTAAATGGGTCCACTGAGCAGGACCAATAGGACGACCGACACCATCACAGGTGGACATGCTACCGCCCCATCTATGTCCCGCTCCGCATAATAGATTAGAGAGCACATATATATGTAGTTGTTGGAAGATTTATTAATCGATCGGTGGGATTAATGATGCTACGAGGATGCCGACATCATGGACATGGCACAGCGCAGCTATTTCAATTTGGTCACGATGTCGTAGTGGCGCTGGTGGTGCAGACCTACTGGAGGACTCCTGATGCTGGCCACTGAACTGATAAATAGCTCCAGGCCACATTCCATGCATGTCTCCCCTCGACCTTTGCCCCATTCCTCACCCTCACCTTACCGGCATCAAACACGCCACGCGTCACACCCCTCCCACCTCCCACCCACCTCCCACCACCCACCTCCCACCACCCACCACCCACCACCCACCTCCCACCTCCCACTCACCTCCAACCACCCACCACCCACCTCCCCCTTCCCACCTCCCACCTCCCGTCTCCCACCTCACGCATCCAACATCCCACCTCCCGCATCCCACCTCCCCCTGCACACCTCCCACCTCCAGCTCCCAACCCCCACCTCCCCTCTCCCACCTCCCACCTCCCGTCTCCCAGCTCCTGCCTCCCTCCTCCCTCCTCCCTCCTCCCGCAGGTGGCAGCAGGCTAGCTGGAGTGCGGGTCCTTGGGTGGACTGCCCCCTACTGCTCATAAATAACACAATTTGACATTAGCAGTTGGCCTATATAGTCACGCTCATAATAATAGAATTTAATCAAAAGCAGTGTAGCATCTACAGCTATCCTCACCAGGATAGTCGCTAACCCTGGGAAGGCTAACACGGGTTAGGGTCGCAAGGATAGCGCTAACACCGCTCTATGCATATTGGTTCTTCTACCGCCGCACCAGTGATAGGCGCTATCCTCTAGATAGGATCGCTAACGCCACTTCATGCATACGGCCCCTGGCCACTAAGCATAGGACCAGAGATTGTGACCAGACGGGATGGCCGAAGTAGTTGAGCGTCTGGTAGATCATGGGATTTGAACCCACGTGTTCAAACCATGGTCGACTGAAACCAATGACTTATAAAATTGATACTTTCGCTTCCTAGCCTGGTGCTCGGCATTAATAGGATAGGGCAAGGACTGGTTGGCTCAGTGTCAGGATAATGTGACTGAGCGGGATATCAGGTATGGTGCTGGTGGCCTGATCACACAGTGGGGCAGCACTATAAAGTCACCATGAGTGCACACTGTCACAAGTCTGTACCCGTCCTGATATGACATTAGATGTTGCCAAGACGTAAAACTCGAACAACCAACCCAAAGATTGTACTACGCAGTGTATAAGAATCGTTGACAGGACTGGGTGGTGTTGTGCTCGGCTATTACTGACCTCGAGCCGCGCCACCAACACGCGATCGCCGCTTTTTTAAAGCCTCCCCCGAGCGCATTCTCACCAGGTTATCGATATAATTTGATGGTAACACGTCTTCTTCAACCTCAAATACTGGGTCTATTGAGTGCATTGTGCTTCTAATGGCATTTCTTCTAGCGCCCAGATTCAAGTATGTGTCTCATTATTCTATATCAACTATTTTAATGATATAGTTTATGAATGTGTAAGTGGTATTATATTTGGCTCATAATGTGACTGGGTGGGATATCAGGTCATGGTGCTGGCAGCCTGATTTCCCAGTGGGACAGCACTATAAAGTCGCCATGAGTGCACACTGTCATAACACAGTACCCTTCCTGATATCACCTTAGATGTTGCCAGGACGTAGAATTCCGACAACTAACAAACAACAAACCTTTTACCTGTTCAGCTCAGGTGTGATACACGGCATAATTAGTGAGAGAAACATGCAGAGACTTGACCCCTCACTCTGCCAGCGTCACGTCCGTTCGTCATCACAATAACTGCTCTCGTCACTTCCGTAAGGGAGAGCTGTCTATCGGCTGTCAGTCGTGTTTCCATTTCCGGTCAAACTAGAGCCTGGGATGCTGGTTTGATCTTATTCTCTTTTCCTCCTCTAGCCCATTTTAAGGACTCTCTCTCTCTCTAATTGAGTGGAGTCGCCTTGAGCCCTCCAAGGACATATCTCGATGTTTGGCTTTTTTTAGGGCTTTATGTCCTAGAAACATTTGAGGTGCATCAGGACGGGTGTAAAAAGTGAAGAGTGGATTTAGATAAGTGCAATTAGCTTTGATATAAAAGGGGAAAATTGGCGATGCATATTATTGGCTAGCCCTTAGAAATCAATATCAGTGCAGTAAGGGCACATGTACTCCTAATACAGCTAGACCAGACGGGATGGCCGAATGAGTTGAGCGTCCATCACCCGATTTGGTAGATCGTGGGATTCGAATTCCCTGGTCGAGTCAAACCAATGACTTAACATGTTATACTTGTCGCTTCCTAGCCCGGTGCTCGGCATTATTAGGATAGGGCAAGGACTGGTTGGATCAGTGTCAGGATAATGTGACTGGTTGGGATATCAGGTCATGGTGCTGGTGGTCTGGTGTCCAAGTGAGGCAGCACTATAAAGTCGCCATGAGTGCGCACTGTCATACGTCGGTACCCTAGATATGACCCTAAATGTTGCCAGGACGCAAATCACCAACAACCAACGGAGGCTACTGAATGGTGAGAACTGAAAAGGTTTGTTTGCTTGTTATTGTTTTGCATCCTAGCAACATCTAAGGTCATATCAGGACAGATACCGACTTGCCATAGTGTGCACTCATGGCAACTTTATAGTGCTTCCCCACTGGGAGACCAAGTTTCAGGCACCATAACCCGATATCCCACACAGTCACATTATCCTGACACTATGCTAACCAGTCCTTGTCCTGTCCTATAAATGCCGAGCGCCAGGCTAGGTAGCGACAAGCATCAATTGAATAAGTCATTGGTTTGACTCGGCTAGGATTCGAACTCCCGACTTTCCGCCGGGAAGCCTGCGCTCTACCGATTCGGCCACCGCGTCCGGTCGAGCTGAAGAGGAGCTTTACTTTCTAATATATGCCGATCACGTGACCTCTGCTCGTGGTTCAATATACAGTAAACAGTTGGCCGTTCTGGCACTTAAAGTTGCACAATCTGGTGGTTGTGAGTCAGTCAGATGAATATAGTAAGGTTCAGTGTTATATTCTACTTCACTGAAGAAGTACCTTTTATTTTAAAGGGTTAATTTTGGATATATTTGAAGTGAAACAATGCAATGATATTGTTGGGGTGCACACTGAAATGTTGGACATAAGCTTTGTTTACCAAGTGTATGATTCCTGGTCGAGTTAAAGCTGCATACTCCACTTAAAGCATCACCCTTTCAAAACCAAGCCACTTACCTAGATTGTATTCCACGTATCCAATTTAGATACGAATGAGTTTATTCAACATTTATTGCTGCACAAAATGAATATTAACTAAATTCAACGGAACCTCTCATTCCCGAAGCTTATAATGTATAGTATTTCGACATGCTTGTTAAAAAAATGAACTATCAATACTTTAGCTTCAAATGTCTCTAAAATTAACCGTTTAAAACAAAAATCACTTCAAACTGACGCAACATAGATCATAATATTGAACCTAAAATATTTATTTTAAAAATATGGAAGAACATCAAAACCATAGACTATTTACTTTTCAGTTTAAGCAGAAGTCATACAAATAGTGCTAATTATTCTTAGCTCTTCTCATATGTGGCGTTAATAGGACATGGTAAGGACCTCGTGTCGGAGTAATATAGTACCGAACCTCGGCAGCAAAACCTCCGCCTGTGTTGGACCGAGTTGGTGAGGATAGGCCCAGATGGCAGTGCGCTGCTTTCTTCCAGGCAACATATGTACACTTTTATTTACATAGACCAGTATTGCTTTTTTGTTTACTGGGGTTTTGCATCCTGACAACATCTAAGGTCAAATCAGGATGGATGCCGACTTGTGACAGTGCGCACTCATAGTGACTTTATAGTACTGCCCCACTGGGAGACCAAGCTGTCGGCACCATGACCCGATATCCCACACAGTCATATTATCCTGACACTGAGCTAACCAGGCCTTGGCCTATCCTATTAATTTTTTGTTGAAGATTTATACTGCCTACCATGGATTAGCCTGAATAGGCTTGTTTTCACCAGTAGACAGTTTGTCGATAGAAAGCCCGAGCCTACATTTTTACCGACCCAAGGGATTTTTAACCTCCCACACCACATAGACATGGAATGAAAGCAACTGGCCTTTGATGTCGCTGTAAGTCTGGTCACCCATAGACCAGGAAGACAGTGACGAGACTGACGTGACAGCGGATCTATGCCTCAATGTTAGTACGTGTATTGATTGCTTGGGGCTTTGCATCTTGGCAATATCTGAGGTCATAGCAGGACGGATACCGACTTTTTGCAATGAACATTCTGGATGACTTTATAGTGCTGCCTCATTGAGATAATATGATATATCCGACTCAATTCCATTATCCTGGCACTAGGCAAACTAGTGTGTTCCCTCTCCTAGTAATATCAAATACTAAGTAAGCTTGTGACAAGTATCAATTTGTGCAAGTCATTCTGTTGACCTGGCCTGGAATCGAACCCGTGACCTACCGCAGAGGAAGGCGATGTGCCTACTATTCCGGTTTAGAACTTGTCAATGCGCATTGCCCTGCTTGTAATCCTGCTTGGATGTCAGCACATTACTTGTAGGAGTACCTAGCCAACATCTAGGGTGAGCAATACCGTCTAGCTAAAACTAATCATGAACTAATGTATTTGAGTGCTTACTGCCAGTCGGGAATTGGCCTCGAGGTGAGCCCTGAGCTCTTAAAGGGACCAAGACATGGATTATGCCCCTCTGGATGGGCTGGAGAGAGATGGGCGGAGTGGGGTGAGGAGCCCAGGGGGGAAGGGGCATATTGTACCTCTATATGTCTCTCACTCACGCACACACTGCGATAAAAGCACCGGAGGATGGATGGAGAAATGCGCCGAGCATTGAGGATGCAGAACTACAAGGGTGATTGGGTGAGTGAGTGGGGTTTTACGTCCTAGCAACATATGAAGTCGTATTTAGGGCGGTTGTACCAATTGTGGGCCGATGAGCATTCATGGCGACTAATTACGTTTGTGACGGGGTTCTACGGGCGACGTGTTGCAAGTCCGGACGGCAGGTGGCAGCACTCGTCTATAATGAACTGACGGAGGGTCGTAGCCAGGGGACAGGTGGGGTGATGGAGGTCGGGCCAGAGGAGGGTGGCATCAGATTACCCTCTATCAGTTTGTAGAAGCAAATACCAAAATGCAAAATATATTGTCTTTGTTTAAGTATATATGACACATATATCATACACATATATATATATATATATATATATATATATATATATATATATATATACATACATACACATATGTAGGTGATGTGTAATGACTTATGCGAATATAACTGACAAAAGTTCTTTCAAATTATATTACCTACTATGTCTGAAGCTGCTGTTGGCGTACCCGCCCAGCATCCAAACTCACTACCACCTCCCTGCGACATGTGTCATATATCTTTATATATAATACCAAACCGTGGTTCATTTTTGGGGTTGTTCTGATCACCAGATCACTACTCCTCTGTTAATTGGTGCTGCCAACATGCATCATCATATTCCACTGATGCTTTGCCATGTATAGATTGTCAATAGCATGTGTTTTTGTGCCTACCATACACATTTCATGAATTTTGATGTGTTTTTTTTTACTAACTTTGGTCACTTAGACCAGAATGGCAGATGGGTATAGATGGATTCCAACAGATGGCGGCACTATATTGAAATGGGACCGTGTATGAGTCTGGAATATAGCAGAGAGCGTATATATATATATATACATGGTCTCTGAATATAGGCAGAGACTGTGAATATATATATAATGACTGTTCAACACAATATTGGTCCAGGGATTGAAGCAGAGCCTAGCTTTAACCTGTGTGCAGCATGGGTTAAAGCTAGTCCATATATATACACCTCTACCTTATTCATTGTGAGTGTTGCACTGATATAAAGAATTATATATATGAGCCTGTCTCAAAAGGTGATAATTCTTTTATTTTTGTCCATTGTAACGATTGACACAAAACAGCACAGAAACGGTTACACTGAAAACGCAAGGACATTTGCTTCAAATCAATATGTATTCTATTGGGATTATGAAAGCCATGTAAAAACAAATCAGTTTATCCTGAGCAAATGAATAAGCAGATAGTATGTTGATCGTTACAATGGACAAAGTTTTGTCCACATATTGCTCAGCACCTTTTGAGACAGTCTCATATATACATATATCAGTATATATCATTACTAGAGGAGTTCGGCATGAAAAGTCCACCTGTGGAGGTGTCGGTCACCCTATCGATCCTGCTCTAGGGACCCATTTGCAGTTGGGGCTATTTTCTGTTCCAACCAGTGGACACAACTGGTTTATCAAAGGATGTGGTAAGTGCTGTCCTGTCTGTGGGAAAGTGCATATAAAAGACCCCATGCTGCTTATCAGAAAGAGTAGCCTATGTGGCGTCAGCGGGTTTCCTCCAAAGAAATAAGTCAGAATGACCATATTTGACGTGCAATAGCCGATGATAAAAATCAATGTGCTCTAGAGTCATCATTAAATTTTTTTTAAATAATTTTAAAACTTTAATCTCGGCTTGAACAGGTCAGGTAGCGATTGAATGTGGAATTCTAATAATTACATATATGAATAATAATCTATCTGGGTATTAATTATGACAACGATCTCACATGTTATTTCCTGGTATCTAGCACGTGTGTACGAATTGCACGAAACCACTATGGTGGCGAAACCTGTGCTTCGTCATGCGCCACTGATATGCACTCTCCTTTTTCACAGTCAGAGCAAGTTTTTTTAATGGTAGAACTAGAAGCCCAATTCTCAATCCATGCTTATTGGTTTGTCTTCATTTGACATTTCTCATATACAATTTACATAAATATATAAGAAATTTGAGAGCCACGAAATAAGCCTAATTTGAGAGTCACAGACAAGTACCATTCTCCCCATTTCTTTTTTTGGTGGGCGATAATAGGAGTTACCACTATTCAAATATAAAGCATATATAATTGTTCAGCTTAAATGAATACTTACTCGATGGTAAATAACCCCATTGACATGAATACACATTGGTAGAACTAGAAGTCACGCTTCTTTAGTCAGCATACTTCCACATTGACAGCGGTACATGGCCTGTTGATGCCAACCTCCTCTGGAAATGGACACGCTGATGAATATATAGGATGCGGAGAGTTCCAGGGGAAATCACCTCGACAGGCACAATAATTCTACCTACGGATCTGACAAGGAAACCAGATCCAACTAGACAGAGCGAAATGTGCTGGGTGGGTGTGAGGGGCGGATAAAGGAGGGAGAGTGGAAAGAGAAAACGGATGTTAGAGAAAGAAAGATCAATGGATATAGGAAGGAAGATAACGACTATAGATAGCTATAGCAACCGAATCCAGCTGAATGGAGCATTAGTGTTAGCAGAGTGTGTCCTATGTGGACGGCTAAGAATCCGCTAGACAGCAGATCTTGGTCCATAGACTGGCGTACAGTGCACGCGGTTCACAAATAACGCCTTACACATGCCCGTGCACTGACCTAAATCGCGATACTTGAGAACTGTGAGAGAGACAGTGCCGATATGGTACATTGCGCAACACTGTCATTATTGCACAGTGCCGATATGGTACATTGCACAACATTGCCATTATTGCACAGTGCTGATATGGTACATTGCGCAACATTGCCATTATTGCACAGTGCCGATATGGTACATTGCGCAACACTGTGATTATTGCACAGTGCTGATATGGTACATTGCGCAACATTGCCATTATTGCACAGTGCTGATATGGTACATTGTGCAACATTGCCATTATTGCACAGTGCCGATATGGTACATTGCACAACATTGCCATTATTGCACAGTGCCTATATGGTACATTGTGCAACATTGCCATTATTGCACAGTGCCAATATGGTACATTGCACAACATTGCCATTATTGCACAGTGCCTATATGGTACATTGCACAACATTGCCATTATTGCACAGTGCCGATATGGTACATTGCGCAACATTGCCATTATTGCACAGTGCTGATATGGTACATTGCGCAATATTGCCATTATTGCACAGTGCCTATATGGTACATTGTGCAACATTGCCATTATTGCACCGTGCCTATGTGGTACATTGCCATTATTGCACAGTGCTGATATGGTACATTGTGCAACAGTGCCATTATTGCACAGTGCCGATATGGTACATTGTGCATCATTGCCATTATTGCACAGTGCTGATATGGTACATTACGCAACATTGCCATTATTGCACAATGCTGATATGGTACATTGCACAACATTGTCAGTATTGCACAGTGCCGATATGGTACATTGCACAACATTGCCATTATTGCACAGTGCTGATATGGTACATTTCACAACATTGCCATTATTGCACAGTGTTGATATGGTACATTGCACAACATTGTCATTATTGCACAGTGCTGATATGGTACATTGCACAACACTGTCATTATTGCACAGTGCTGATATGGTACATTGTGCAACATTGCCATTATTGCACAGTGCTGATATGGTACATTGCACAACACTGTCATTATTGCACAGTGCCGATATGTTACATTCCGCAACATTGCCATTATTGTACAGTGCCGATATGGTACATTGTGCAACATTGCCATTATTGCACAGTGCCGATATGGTACATTGTGCAACATTGCCATTATTGCACAGTGCTGATATGGTACATTGCGCAACATTGCCATTATTGCATACGGCTCCGCATTACGTCTCGTCTACAATAAGAAACAGTTAAAGGTTGGTTGGTTGTTGGAGTTTTCACGTCCTGGCAACTTTCTAAGGTCATATCAGGATGGGTACCGGCTTGTGACATTGCCCACTCATGGCGACTTTATGGTGCTCCCAAACTGGGAGGATGCATGGGGAAGCCCGCCCGGGGACAGCGCCTGGGGACGGGCCAGACAATCCCGGGGTTCGGGCGGACTTCGAAGGGGAGGATGTGGCTGGTGCCGGTGTGCCATTGGGAGGTGCGGGTGCCGGGACAGTCCGGCATATCCGGATATTGAGCTCCTCGGGGGATACTGCCCGGTCGCCCTCCTCCTGCAACATCACTAACACCGCCAACAGTCATCCCTGTCGGCGTCCACAAGACTTGTCACTCTCCAGCCGCGTCGCCTATGCCAGTTTCACCGAATTCGCTATCTCGCCGCCCACGGAGGTGCCCCGCCTGATATCCCACTCAGTCACAGTATCCTGACACCGAGCCAATCAGCCATTGCCCTCTCATAATAATGCCGAGCACCTGGCTAGGAAACGTCAAGTATCAATTTTGTAAGACATTGGTTTGACGCGACCAGAAATTGAATTCCCGACCTTCCGCATGGGAGGCCTGCGCTCGACCGATTTGGCCACTGTATCCGGTAAACAGTAAAAGTCAGCGCTGACTGCTGAACGCCTCGGTCAATATAAATGACTGGTCCTTGCACTACTGATGGTTGCTGCATCGGACGCTGCTCTGCCTATCTCCTCCAGGGTGGACGGAAGTTGGGAATGTCGGATCGATCCCAGCATCCTCTTCCCGCACGTCTCAGCTACTCCCCTCCCAACAGTGACATCATGATCCTGGAGAACTTTCTGATGTTTGTGTGCATTGCAGAGAAAACGATATATATTACTAGCTTTAACCCGTGCACAGGAAGGCTTAATTATAGGCTCTGCTTCAGTCCCTGGACCAATATTGTGTTTAACAGTCATTATATAGATATTCATAGTCTCTGACTCTATTCAAAGACTGTGTATATATCTACTTCTCTGCTATGTTCCGGACTTGTGCATGCTTCCGTTTTAATAGAGTACTGCCATCTGGTGGAATCCATCTGTACCATTAGGCGGTAAACCATATCAGTGGCACTATCTAATGGTGAAGTTAACAACTCTCACAGTTACGGGACTCAAAATGGATGCCACTCTGGTTGAAGTGGCCAAAGTTAGTAAAAAACCATCAAAATTAATATGAAATGTGTATGGTAGGCACAGAAAAACCATGCTATGAACAACCTATACATGGAAAATCATTAGTGGAGTATGATGATGCGCATTGGCAGTGACGATTAAAACAGGAGTAGCGATCAGAACAACCTTAAAACTTAACCACCGTTTGGTATTATATAGATATATATATATATAGTTTTGTTTGTTGTTGTTTTACGTCCTAGCAACATCTAAGGTCATATCAGGATGGGCACATACTTGTGACAGTGCACACTCATGGTGACTTTATAGTGCTGCCCCACTGAGAAACCAGGACGCCAGCACCATGACTTGATATCCCACTCAGTCACATTATCTTGACACTGAGCCAACCAGTCCTTGCCGTATCCTAATAATGTAAAGCGCCATAAGTATCAATTTTTAAGTCATTGGTTTGACTCGACCAGTATTCGAACCCACGAACTCATGGGTTCAGTCCTCACGATCTCCCAAAGCAGGAGTATATATATATATATATATATATATATATATATATATATATATACGTCAGTGGAACTGTCCTATGATTATTTAACCGAAACAATCTTACTACTTCGATCTGCCTTTTATTAGTTTTTAAATATACGCATAAAAGAACATCGACACTATGGGTTATGTAAAGCATTGTGCGATTATAAACAGATTACAGATATTCTGCACTGTGACTTATTACTAGATAGTCATTGTCATATTGCATGTAAGCGTCACTGTATCTAGATTACTTATTTTTACGAGGTGACGCCACTTCATCACACTAACAATTACCTCTAATTTGGTTATTCCGAAAAATCTAGTGTAATGCTATGTTGAAGAAAACCCCAACATTGTTGTTACATTGCTGTCACATTTTTATAACAAGCGATGATGCGTCAAGTGTTAATTGCTGTCGTGTTAGAAGTATATACAAATTAGGCTTAAAATCTGGAACTGGAACACAAAAGCCTAATGATAAACTGTTAAACATCTGGAATGAAATCTCATTGACTGTGATGTAGAAAAGTCATATTCAAAAATAGTAAATCTAACTCCTTATTATGAAGACATAACAACTATTTTTAAATGTCTAGATGTGAAGAACAAAAGGGTTTCAAAAGTTTCAACCTTGGTCGTTCTATTTGTTCATGTTCTTCTCTCTCCTTTCTTTATAGCTGCCAGAACAATTTCGAGCTGACCTAATGAATAATGACACTCCAAAAGGTGGTGTGTTGAGGGCCAACAGTGCTACCAGGTTGTAAACATGCACAGCCGAACAATGGAGATCCTCTTCACGGCAGAGAACAACCACACCCTGCTCGGCACCTTGCTGCTGAGGCCGCGCGCCGGACTCACCCCGCCGCCGGCCTCCACCACGCCGGGTCCCGCCTACGACGGCCGGGGCGCCACGCTGTATGCCGTGGCAGTGATCATGCTGTACAGCTTCTCGATCGTGCTCCTGATCGCCTCCCACACCTACATGACGCGAAAGAGCAGACAGCGGGGCGGCGACGAGGACATGACCGTGGTGACCAAGTACCTGGAGCAGGTGCCCCGCCTCCAGGAGCTCAGCAGGAAGGACTCCTTCCGCCGCCTCAAAATGAGCCTGATGCCGATGCTCAGCATTGCCATTGCGCCCGGCCTGATGCCGGACGGATCGGCATGCCCTGCGCTGGCCGGCGGAGGCGCAACGGCGGACCCGGAGAGGCGCGTCAGGGTCGACATGGCCGGGGTGCATGGGGAAGCCCTCCCGGGGACAGCGCCTGGGGACGGGCCGGACAATATCGGGGTTCGGGCGGACTTCGAAGGGGAGGATGTGGCTGGTGCCAGTGTGCCATTGGGAGGTGCGGGTGCCGGGACAGTCCGGCATATCCGGATGTTGAGCTCCTCGGGGGATACTGCCCGGTCGCCCTCCTCCTGCAACATCACTAACACCGCCAACAGTCATCCCTGTTTGCGTCCACAAGACTCGTCACTCTCCAGCCGCGTCGCCTATGCCAGTTTCACCGAATTCGCTATCTCGCCGCCCACAGAGAAGCTGTGGCTGGAGAGTGAAGTGCCCATCCACTCGACCAGGCCAACTGGTCCCCTGGCCAAAGCCAACGTAAACACGCAACCGCGTACCAGAGCACCTTCCTTGTCCGCTGTCCCGCTTTCGCCAGTGCCGCCGTCTGGTGGACAGAGACCGAACCTTCTCGTACACGTTCCGCTCAGGGCAGTAGCGTTCATGGCTACATCGCAGCAAGTGTCACCCTCTGATGTCGGTGACCGGCGCTTGTTGTTGGGAGGCGGGCGGGGCGCGGTTGTGCAGTTCAGGGACGCCGTGAGTGGTGATGTTGAGGATGCGCGCGCAGCGGAGGCGCAGGCGCTCCTTGTGCCACTGCAGATCACCACCGTGTGATGGTGGCTGCGGGACACAGTGGCGCCACCTTGTGATTGGAAAGGAGTAGGAGCTAAGCCAACAAAATTCTGATGGACGCAGGTAAACGTTGGCCTCGGGATGGCGGGGGCGGGGGGGGGGCGTTGCTTCCCCTAGGGGGGCGTTGGTCTAGGTGGTGGTGGCACTTAACAGCCTAGTGTTCAATTCCCACGACGCTCACTAATTGAACGGTACAAACACTACCAGGCAAAGGCGATCGATTCAAAATGCCGCTTTCACCAAGAGTGAATCACAATTGGTTTTGGGGTGTTTTACCCCAGTTTATAATATTTAGAAATTGTTTTAATGGGGGAAAATGGTTTTGGTGATTTCTGCTTGTTCTCTTTATTGGCAGACTTTTCATGATCTGACCGTACCTTTTTTGGGATGACAAGTATGTTTGTATATTTATGTCTTATTTCTTGTGTGCAATGCGTTATTGAAATTGCTCAAAGTGTTTTAAGCTGGTGTGTGTTTGACCTTTGCCTTATGACAAATGACGTACCCTCGTTGGACAACAGGCAATGGCCAGTGAGACATCATTGCCAAAAGGTCGAACATCAGCAATGCACAGAAACGCCAACTACGTGTTGTATTTTGTTGGCTTTCTGAAAACTGTAAAACGTTTATGGTCTCAGTTACACGTTCCTCCGATGTGGTGTGTAATGCATTCCATCTTCATGGTATCATATACACTCTATTCCCTCCAAGTGCATGATGGGCTATGTATTATCGTCGCATACCTTTTATACATACATTTAGCACACTTTGTGTCCACTGTATTGTGTTTAACCTTCGGATACTGAAGTTGGCTCAGAAATGTGTGCTTGTGTTTGTGTTTGGGGGGCGGGTGTACCATTTTATTGTTGACATAGAATGTTAATAAACATTTAAACAGCTGAGGATTTTGAGTTATCATTGCGGTGAGTTTCCTGGCCATATTTATCCAGTGGACAATTATCGAGTGAATCGAAATTAAGCAGATGGCGGTCCGTGTAAAAGCTACACATTAGACCTAGTATAATATATGTACAAACTAACGGCCCTGTCACATTACGGCGTATGGCGGGAGCGTATTGAAAACCTACGTATGCCATGCTTGTGCCAGCCTATGATGACCTTCGGTGAACTTTCGGGTGGGTTTGAGCGTATGGGGGACCTATGAGGAGCGTATGGGTGCATGCTGTGACATTTTTTGACAGTATGGGCCATACGCCCTCATAGGTCGAGTTTTTTTTAGCATGCACAAAAAAATTTGGACGGACGGATTTATGAAAGCGTATGGCAGCGTATGCCTCATATGCTTCACATAAGCCGGCATCTGGCGGCATATGAGTAGCGTATGAGTAGCGTATGAGTAGCGTATGAGTAGCGTATATGGTGTATGCCGACGTATATGACGTAAAGCGGCTACGCCGCCATACACTCCCGCCATACGCCGTAATGTGACAGGGCCTTAACGCCACTAAGGTTTCTTCTTTTCCTGCCCAGAAAACACGTAAATAGGTGCTAAAATGATATATTTCTGTAATAAAAACTGATATATTTCTTTAATCAAATCCGTAATAAACAGTGTAGTACTCTGATCTCATAGGGCGTAATCGATTAATCAACTCAGGTCACCCGAGCAACATTTTGGCGCATGCGCACATCCTACAAACTCGGGTTGAATAAACGAATATGCTCGGGGTGAAAAAAAGGGTGGCTTAATCTAAAACTTAATAAAAAATTCCAATAACCGATATAAGTCCAGCAAAATAGGATTTAAAGTATTTTATGATTGTAGAAGCTGACAATCTCGGTTATTAAAAAAAAAAACATTAAAAAAACACGTAGGACCTGTAATACCAGCACAGATGTGACGTCATCGCTCCTCGCAAACCCCAGCCAAGAGGTGGGTTACTGGGGTCGGGACGTTTTGCACACGGCACGTGTATTTCCCGACTCCACTTGCGGTGTTCGATTTGAAATTCTGACGACTCGGGTGACCGGAGTCGCCCGGGTCGTGTTAATCGATTTCGGCCTCAGGCAATGTTTGTGACACCACCGTACCAGATGGCAATGTAATAGCTGTACACAAGGTATGTTATATTATTATAACTTAGCTGTTTGGACTATAGCAATATAAATATTTACAATTTCTTAATTGAATTGAATTTATTTAGCAATTTAATATGGTAGGATGGATTTGGTCAGCGTCCCCCGAGGATGCCGATCTTCGTGCCTGTACACCCAAATGAATCTCTAAACTAGCAATCGCTAATACACGTATCTAATCAATTTAACAGTTTAGCAAATAATATCAAGATAAACCAGGTAGAAAATTGCATGGTATGCATATAAATATGTTATGGGATGTAATTATTTATAAACGTAATAAATGTGATGGGTAATAATTGTTTATAAATATAATGGGTAATGCAGGGGTTCCATAGTGTAAATCAACATCGAGATACATAAAATATGGAAGTCATAGCACGCTATGGATAATACATGAGTAATTAAGGCTCAAAAGACATGGTCTGGGAGACTAACAGGAGAGTAGAGGTTGGGTATAATGGTTGAGATGAAATAGAATGTTGTTAATGATAGACATTATTTTAGAATCTTGCTTTTCCTCTTAACGTTTTTATATTTTGGGCCAAATATGAGTCTTTCAGGATTTTCAGGATCTATAGCTGGAGTTAATGTCATAGTATTAGTAATCTAGTCTTGGGGGATTTTCTTGAAGCAGCACTGAAGTTTTGAGGGTATGTCAGTAGGTAGCTTTGTTGTGGTGGTTTTTGTTGGTAGAGGAAGGAGTTTCTATGTAAATGGGGGTTGGTCTCGAAGGAATAGATGAAAAGCCATTCTGTACCTTCACTGAGGACACAATTGGGCAGTGTGCAGCGCCACCACCGTCCAGTGCGTGAAGTAAACGTGAAGAGGTGGAGGCATTTCAATTTTGTCAAATCGAGGCCAAAATATCCATCACTGAGAACGAGCTCAGTCGAGTTTCCATCAATTAAAGCCAAACAAGATGGCCGAATGAGTTGAGCATTCGCCTCCCATTTTGGTAGGTCATGTGAGGTCAATGACTTACAAATTGACACTTAGCGCTATCCAGCCTGGCGTTTGGCATTACTAGGATTGGACAAGGAGCAGTGGAATGAGGAAGACCACAATTTTCCAAGATTGAAAATTCCCATTCTTAATCAACTAATGTACAAAAGAAAGAAGATAAATTGTGTGTCATCATTATATCAGATAATTGTTTAAAAAAATAATTCTACTGCAATACATGTTTTTGTTTATTTATTTGATGGGGTTTTACGTCCTAGCAACATCTAAGGTCATATCAGGATGGGTACCGACTTGTGACAGTGCGCACTCATCGCGACTTTATAGTGCTGTCCCACTGGGAAATCAGGCCGCTGGCACCATGACATGATATCCCACTCAGTCACATTATATCTGACACTGAGCTAACCAGTCCTTGCCCTATTCTATTAATGCCTAGTGCGAGGTGAGGAAGCGACAAGTATCAATTTTAAAGTCATTGGTTTGACTCGACGGGGAACCGAAATCCCGACCTTCCGCACGCCAGGCCTGCGCTTTACTGATTAGCGCACCACGCCATGTACTGCAATACAAATATAGCATTAAGTAAGTTCACGTACACGAGAAGACCATAATCAAGCATCCTCTGAAGTTTGAATCTGAATTCATTTTAACCTGTGCAATTGGGCTTATCATTTCCCCCTCTGACGTCACAGAAGAAAAATATCAGTAAGTAAGAATTGATCCTGCCAGGTGCATTAGAGATTATGGTTAATCGTCGCGGTTCGCTGTCGTTGAGCTTTTTCGGATTTAAAGTATTTTCTTTAGATATCATGGATGTTCACGGAAGCAATGTATGTCGCAATCGCCTGACCAAATCTGTGACTGGGAGGTGTGTGTGTGTGTGGGGGGGGGGGGGGGGGAGGAATGTGACTGTTTGACGATAGATGGCGCAGTTGGCTCTCGTCCTGGTTGCTACCCTCTCCCATGCATACCCCGCTAAACAAGTTACACAAGCTTCATGACCCTGACTCCTGCAGCTGGCTAGCACTGGATGTAGCAGTTGATTAACCGTTACCCTCGGCCCGCCTCAGTTCTGGCACGGCCGTGTGCAGGCACAATCGACTAGTGGTGTGCAATAAAATTGTATATATAATATATAGGAGTGGAGTAGTTCAAGACAAACTATACCACTATACCATTCGATGAAAATTTCAATGTGACGATACTAATTTAAACACTTTATATATTCTAGAGAAATATCTGTAAGATACATGATTTCCACCACCAAACTGTCCCTTTGATGGCACTGGCAAGGACTACCAGACTGGATGGCCGAATGAGTTGAGCGTCCGACTCCCGTTTTGGTAGATCATGTGATTCGAACCCTAGTTGAGTCAAACCAATGACTAATGCTAGGTACACACCTACCGTTTTTCCGCACCCACCTACCGTATTCGATCTAAAATTGCCCAAAAGTCTTGAGGTGTACACTCCCCTAGCACACCTACCGATTGCGATTCGTGACTTAAAACTCAATTTTAGGGCTAAAAGTGCTTCCTTACGATTGCGATTCGCGATTCAAAAAATGAATTGGCCCGTTTTCAGTTTTAAGCGGGTCGGGTCGGGTCGCGAGTTTTAGTGCGTGAGTCATAAACAGTAGGTGTGTACCTAGCATTAAGAATTGATACTTGCCGTAACCTAACC
This sequence comes from Branchipolynoe longqiensis, assembly GCA_030323885.1. NCBI lineage: Eukaryota > Metazoa > Annelida > Polychaeta > Phyllodocida > Polynoidae > Branchipolynoe > Branchipolynoe longqiensis. Next base: position 113,721,693 of record CM059187.1, on the reverse strand, counting down.
TGGTGTTCTGCATTACTAGGATAGGGCAAGGAAAGTGTGACGAGGAAGACCAATAGTCTGCGATTGAAATGTCCCCTGCTTAATCAACTAAGTTTTCAATCGCGGGCAATTGATCTTCCTTATTCTACTGAAACTTGCCTTACCCTTGTAGTGCTGCTGATCACCAGGTCAAATAGCGACAAGTATAAATTGTGTAAGTCATTGGTATAACTCAACTAAAATTACAACTACTTTTTCTTTATCACTGCCCTCAGGAGTCCATCTGTCCGTTTCTAGACGTCCATCTGTGTACTAACTTAGGCTAGACTGTTGACATCTAACACCGCCTTATATAGTTCCTCTGGTTTCCGGTAGGGAGCGCTAACGTGCTATTTCAGAGCCAGTCATGTATAATTCACAATGGGTACTGTTTGCTGATATAGGTAAGACACGAGATCTGTGGTAATGACAGCTACACGGAGACTAACCCATTCCTTTTCTGCCATCGCCTTTCTGCGTTGCAGTTGGACTTGCAGGATGTAGACTTGACATTCTCCGCAGCCACAAGATGTGACTACCGTCCCCATGGCAACATAGTGGCAGTGCTTTCTTTGGAATTAATCCCTGGCAGCATGGTACTTCATCATTGAATGACGCGGCCCAAAACTGGAAAGCAGTCGGTAATTTTTCGGCATTTTTAATGTTATGAACTTGGGTCCCGCTACCTTCTAAGATCCGCCAGCACCACGCCTCCTGGCGGGCAAGCTTTTTGTATGCGCATGCGCCTTCGGCATGACCGATTGCCACCATGCACCACCAGTCGCCAGTAGATAACCCCCGTATTGATCAGGCTATTGATGTGGAGCCATATTCGGATCCTTTGGGAGTTCAGACATCAACAGTCAAAGAGGAATGCAGACCGACGTCACGGCTCTCCTCCTATTCCCCCTCTCCCACACACCCCACTCCCCGGCTCCTCTGCCCTCTCTTTGCTCCCACTTCTCCGGCCGGCCACCCCGGGCTCGATCCCCGACACCTCCTGCCTGAGCTCCACTGACAGTCCAACATGCAGCCCCACACATTCGTACCCAACACCACCAAGGGTCACTTGCTATCCGGACCGCACTCTGTCCACACCTCTCTCTATCACCTCTCCACCGACCTGGCCCCTCCTTGATATGTCTGAAAAGAGTTCCAGGAGGGGAAGCCTGCCGGCATTTCACTTTCTACTCTTAATCTGTCCGTGTCTATGGCTTGCTGGTTGGTCACCATAGAGCAAATAGACATGGTCCTTTGACTCAACTCTCCTCATTTCTCTTTCCTAGACTCTGCCCTTTCGATTTCTCCCAGGCATACTTCTTTCCCTGACCAGGGTAGTTGTGTTCTTGGGTGGGGCCCTTCACCTTTAAAATGTCTCTGTCTTGTTCTCATTGCTGGAACCACCACTGCACCCATCTTTACCCGCCTTCCTCGAATCCCTTGCTGCTGACTACATCTACCGCTCAACTACCGCCGGACTGAAGAGATTCGCTGCCGCCCCAACGCCTTGCTGTTACAAGGTTGTAAAGATGTCCCCAGCTTCTACAACACTTCCTACTGAAGTTTAGTCTTCAACCAAAGATTAGGCCGATTTATCGGAGCCTCTCTATTAATGTTGCAGTTCAGTCCAGTAACCGTTGTAAGGTTACAAACAACCCCAGAATCGAAACCCACCCTCCAGCCCCACACCCAACGATAACTCTTGCGCTTAATGCTCAGCGCACACTAACCCAGAGTAATGCTAAGCGCACATTAGTGCACACTAGCAGGACATTGCGACTACTACTCGGCGACGATTCACGAATACATCCACCGATTTTCGTAAGGTACCTGTCACACTATGGCGGATTGAGCAACGGACAGAACCGGACAAAGAATATTCTAGTCCGGTGTTATTCGGGCATGAAATGTATCGATTATGTAATGGATGGTAATGGATGGGTAACAGACGGTACCGGACAGGTAAAAGATGGTAACGGACGGTAACGGTTGATAACGTATCTAACAATCAGGGGACAATTCAGTATACAAAAAGAACTATAGCGAACGGCAACGGACGTGTAATGGATATGTAACGGATGGGAACGGACGGTACCATACAGGAACGGACGGTAAAGGATGGGAAAGGATGGGTAACGGATGGGAACAGTCGGGGAACGGATGGGGAATGGACGGTAATGGATAATAACTGCATATGTCAGCCCAGCGCAATCCGCTACAAGTTTTTGTGCATGCTCAAAACTTTAATGGATCGGGCCGGATATCATTGGATATCAACGGATATGCAACAGACACAAACCAGAATTTGCTGGATATCAAAGGACTTTGTTCGGTTTCTTTCTGTTTCCCCAATCCGGCGAGGTGTGACAGAGCCTTAAGCCTTGTCGAAGCGCTGGCCAGGAGGTCCACTTTCTAAATTCTATACAGGAGGTCGTGGGGCCAATCCTCCGCCGGAACAATACAAACACTAAAAAACCAATTGGTAGTTGGAATTAGACTGGGTGGCTTAATTTCGGAATAATGTGACTGAGTTGGATATATCATCACAGTTCCAGCGGTGTGATAGCGCAGTATGGCAGCACTATAAAGCCGCCAAAACCATACACAAACACAAAGTCGGCATAGTGGGAGTTCATTGGACAATGAATATATATGCTGTATAAGAATTATACGAGTATAGTAACCCGGAATATCCCACCTTTCCCACATCACTCACTCAGCTCCATGGATTGATGGAGTCTGTCCTAGTCATCTACTGCTCCAGCCTCCCCAACCCCAGCTCCGATGGTGGTGCCACCACCCCTGCACACTGTAACCGCCACTCATGGTACCGCTGAAAAGTTCCTTTGGTCTTACAATTTCATATTGTTTATTGTGTATTGTATATTTGATAATATATACAGTAAAACCTCTCTAAATCGACCGACCATGGGACCGACTTTAAGTGGTCCATTTAGGGAGGTGGTCAGTTTAGAGAGTTAGGTATTTTTGGGACCCAAATAAAGTGATTGATATAGGGGAGTGGTCGATCTGTGGAGGGGTCGGTATAGAGGTTTTACTGTAGTGTATAGTATATATATTATATATATTGTATATATTATATATATTATACCTATTATATATATTATAAATATAGTATATATAACATGCATATTATATATATTACATTAATTATATATATTATATGTTATATATTATATATATATTTAACACAACCCAAACCATACCGAAAAAGAGGTATGATACATCAAAGCCTGTCTAGGCCGGCTAGATCACAAGGTCTCTGCATGTCTAGAACAATGCCAGAACCAGGAGATTAGCTACATATCTGTCAGCGGGCCGTGTTTGCTGGTGGAGAACGATTAAAGCTAGACGATTCCCACTCTAACCTGCCCTCTGGTGGAAATGGCAAGAAGCTATGTGGTGGGACACAGCTCAATGTGTCCTCCGTGAAAAATATGTATTGTAAATAAAAAATGTGATAAATGTTTTAAATGCCTTAAATGTCTTATTCCCTCTCCGCGAGCCTAAATATGTTAGTGAAGACAATACTCGATTCCATTTGTGGTTCTCTTCCCGAGGATTCCAACTATTATCATCAGTAACCGTGTAATGGTCTGTACTGACCTCTCCAGCAAGAGGCCACCAATATAGCTCGGCATGAATAGGGTGATTGCATCAGGGAGCCTAGATAATCTAATGGTTAGAACACTAGTTCCGGAATGGCAATGAGTGTGGGTTCTAATCCTGCTGTGGGCACAACTTTTCCCATTTGCAAAAACACTCCTCGTGATACTAGTTCCATGAACAGGATCCTGAACAAGCCATGCACTGTATAGTTGGTTAACCTACCCCTCTGTGCATGTGGAAGTGCATTGCATGGATGTATTTAATTGTAAGAATTAAATAACTTGTGAATATAACTCATTTGAAGGACTTATCATTTCAGCGGGATGAGTGTAGTAGTCTGCACTGACCTCTCTCAGGTGAGGCACCACATAACTAGGTAGGTGTGGATAAGATATTGCAAACCAGACGGGATGGCCAAATGAGTTAGAGCGTCCGTCTCCCGTGTGGTAGATCGTGGGGTCGTGGGGTCGAATCCTAGTCGAGTCAAACCAATGACTTAAAAATTGATACTTGTCACTTCCTAGCCAGGCGCTCGGCATTATTAGGATAGGGCAAAGAGCAGTGGAATGAGGAAGACCAATCGCCTGCGACTGAAATTTCCCCTGCTTAAACAACTAATGTACAAAAAAACAAACAAACAAAAACATGGAGCCTAGAGAGCTCAAATGTTATGAGGGTAGCCCTGGAATGGCAAGAAGTGTGGGTTCGAATCCTGCCCTAGGCTCAATATTTACCATATGAAAAACCACCCCATCATCCCGAACAGTGATTGAACATCGCACAGACATTCCAATAAATCATGTATTGGCATACCGACATACATCAGTGAACACGTAGTGTCAATCAAGCTATCGGGCATCAATGTTTTCTTGGCCCTGACCTGCTCCATCCCATTATTGGTTACAATGTAATGACTTAGAAAATTGATACTTGTCACTTCCTAACCAGGTGTTCGGCGTTCTTAGGATAGTGGATCAGTGTCAGGATAATGTGACTGGATCAGTGTCAGGATAATGTGACTGAGTGGATCAGTGTCAGGATACTGTGACTGAGTGAGATATCAGGTTATGGTGCTGGCAGCCTTGTCTCCCAGTGGAGCAGCACTATAAAGTTGCCATGAGTGCGCACTGTCACAATTCGGTACCCGTCCTGATATGACCTTAGATGTTGCCAGGATATAAAATTCCAACAACCAACCAACCAACAATGTAATAGTGGGCAGATAGTTTGAGCTGACTCAGCAGGTTAAATTTAACTACAGAATTAGCAGAGCTTGCTGGTTTCAGCATGGATACATAGATATAGGATGGAGACAAGTGGCTTATCAGGGCCGAGTTTTGTGACTTTATTAGTTTAGTGGTAATTAGGAGAATGTGTATGTAGTACTAGCAGTATATGTCTTTAACGGACAATTCTTTATCCAGACCAATGCTGTTCTGACATAGTAGGTGTCCTATCACCGGAAGAACAATCAAATAAAACAAAAGCAGTTTGTGTATTGAAACATTGTCCACAAATGGAAGGAGGTAGCTGGTGCCGTGTGTTAGTAAAGACAGGTACTACTGTACATATTGTCATAACTGGTGTAAGGTTTGAGGATACACTGATGGTCAATTAGATGGCGTGTGTATACATGTATGTATAGCTATAAATGTTATATATATATATATATATATATATATATATATATATATATATATATACCTACAGTCAAACCTCTGTAACCGACCACATCGACAAATCGACTACTCTTCTATATCAATCATTTTATTAGGGTCCAAAAATGATCGCCCATACAATACCATTGTACCGATAAAAGAAAACACGCCCTAAACTGACCACCTCTCTAAATGGACCATTTAAAGTTGGTTCCATGGTCGGTCGATTTACAGAGGTTTTACTGTGTATGCCTGTGCTGGTATCGATGAGGTATTGTTGGTGTTTGTAGCTGGTGAGGAGTGCACAGACATGATTAACTAACACATATCGACGAGCAGAAGTGTTTGTTGTGCAGTAGTGAGCAGCTCGGGACTCGGGCAGGTGAGCTGCTCTCTCCAACCCCAAGGCGCCCCCACAGGCCAAGCCGCACCGCAGTGGTTATCAGACCCATCCCCTGGCCTCTGGGAAGCTATCTCCAGAGGGTGGGGAGATGGGTATGGAGCAGCTCAGTGGAGTGCTGGTAGGCAGGGGATGTACAGGTAGGGAGGGAGGGAGGGAGCAGCGCCCCCCCCCCCCTCCCCCACTGCCCGACTACCAGACGATAACTGTGAGCAGGCGGCAACTATCGCAGCGGACCGACCCAGCACAACACCACCTGGCCACCAGGGGGGGGGAGGGGTGTAGAGGGGGGAGATAAGGGGTGGAGGAGGAGAACACAGTGGAGGGGTAGGTGAGAGTAGGACGGGCAATGTAACGTGTCTGGCTCAGGTTCAAACTAATCCAATGGGGAACTGGTACCGACTCCTCCACGATGGGCTGGTGAAGACGGCTGTTTCAACTATCACCTGAATCTACCGTGAGGAGCAAACTGAGTGTGCAGAATACCAGACACTTCTGCTTGCCTGCGAGTTGTAACTTGTATGCAGGTTTGAAGGAATCTGGTGCACACAAGAGATGCATTATTCACAAAGAAACAATGAACTCGATATTAAGTAATAACCCCTCAGTTCCCTCTGAAAGAATGCTAAATAAGTATTCCAGATGCAATGCTATCGCGGGCTACTCTACGAGTTAGACTGGGCACATCGGATGTTGTGGATTTCTCTGCAGCCGGCCTGCTATTTATGACGGACTTTGTGAATTGCTGACACACTGACGCCCTATAGTCAGAGTCGGTCAGCAGGGGCCGATGCCAGGAGGTGTGCTAGAACTAGAAGAGCCAGAGGCCAGGACCTCCCGCGTCAGACATATGGTGTAGCAACTTGCTGGAGGTGGTATGAGAAGAGGAAGGGTGGGGTCGGACCAGGGGGTGCACCAGGCCAGAGCTAACTTCAATCAAGGCCGGCGCGCCTCCAGACCCCAACACTGGAACTATGATGACGTCACCGCACGTCGCTTCTCCAGCAGGGCAATAGTATTAGTAAGTAAGCAGCGCGGACCCACTCCTCACGTGCCCATCACACGTAGGTGTTACCATGATGACTAACCTGCGGTGCTGTGGGCGGATGGGGTGCGTGGGGGAGGGGAGGTTAACACGGGGCGTGCGCATGTCACTGCCGCGTGCTACTACTACTACGACTACTACTACGACCACCACAGTTACTGAGGTCGCGCACCGGATGTCAACCTGAAGGCACCACTCGCTGCCGGCATTGTATGCACACGCACCTCCGTGAGCACACGTGACCCAGTACCACCGCACTTGGCCCCGCGTTCGTCAGTGGCGAAAGGGGGGGGGGGGGGGGGGGGCACCACCTCACCCATAGGCCTACACACCCGGGGATGGGAGGGGCCGGCCCCCGTGGTGCCAGCAGCATGTTCCCCGGCAGTTCCTCTCGCGGGGCGCCTAGCTTCCCCAACGGAACCAGTACCATAGCGGGTAGGTAGGTCCTGCAGCGCGCCTTCACCTCATTTCCCGGCATGCCCTGCTTCCTTATTGATACCGCTGTGTTATTGAATGCGCTTACAGAAACCATTGAATGGGGTTTTTAAGTCGATCTGCTGTTGGCGATCTCCTAAGCGCACACGCATGTGTATAACCCAGATTACGCATGTGTATAACCCAGATTACGCATGTGTATAACCCAGATTATAGCGAACCAATGTCCCAAACTGAACTTACCTCTGTTGCTGTTTATGTTCTTGTTTTGTGTGCGGGTTTTTTTGTGGTTTCTTTTGTATGTTCTATGATCATATCAGAATGGGTACCGACTTGTGACAGCTTGACTTTGTAGTGCTGCCCAGCTGGGAGACCAGGCCACTAGTACCATGACCTAATCGGTATTAGCCCCGCTGGAATAAGCTGCTCCCAGTTAAGCCAAGACAGTTTTTAAAATTCACTGTAATTAATTGAGGAAATTAAATATTATTAACCTATATTTGTTTCGTGGTGAATCGGCTTAAATTAATTTTAAATTAAGGTTTTCAAAATGATCCTGTGTTCTGGAGGGAGTCTGTCATTCTGGCAGACCCAAAAGACCAGTCCAGACTGATTGATACATGTTGGGAACCGCTTCGACTTACTTCAATGCAAATCTCACATTGCCCATGTCGCTCAAGCTGTAGGCGACCAGACAATGCAAAAGTACATCATAAAGAGACAAAAGACCCAACATTTCCATTTTAATATTTTTTTGCATAAAAGTTGTATGCATTATATAATATATATTATAACATATATGTGCTTACTAAAAATAAGACTGGTGATTGACTATGGTTTTAGCATGACTGGGCAATGCAGGTGCAGAGGAAAGGTGCGTGCATCCAGACAGCGTGTGAATTTCTGCCGCTGAACGGCGCCAGGGGTAATTGGCTCAGTGTATAGGAACCTACTGTGTTTGCTGTATGTCTATACACACACAAATGTGATCAATTTACTATCATAGTCATATTTGTCTTAGCAGCACCGCCATATATATATATATATATATATATATATATATATATATATATATATATATATATATATATATATAAGAGTTTACGTGGCAAATTTCGGCGGCACAAGTGAATGAGGTTAGGAGCAGATAGCAAGCACCGGGAGGTGGCGCCACCGTCGGAGTTTAGATTGAGTAGCTTGGAGCAGTAGATGACTAGCTCCAGACTTCATCACCTGATTACTGGTTGGTAGAGCTGAGGACTGAGTAGGGAATTCCAGGTTATTATACTCGTGTAGTGAAGGCAGCAACCCAACAACAAAAGGGCGAGTACAGTATTTATTTTACAAACGCTCGTTGCATGACTGTCTTCAGGCTGGGCAAGGCGCCCTACCAAGTTACAATGTTTAGTCAATGAGTCAAACACATATAGCTAATAAAAATTAAAAAAGCACAGGCAGAGCAGGGGAGGGAGACGACTGGTTCCGGTGACATCCGAGGCAGAAGTGGGTCCACCGATTCCAGAACCCCAGGGAAGGGGAGGAGGAGTGGGGCGGAGGCGCCACCTAGCGGATTCGAACCCACTGGAACCAGTGATTCAATAATTCCCAGAACACCATGGGGAGGCACTGCACTTCACCTGCACCGGCATATCGAAGATATACGCGTGAGTAGTGAAGGCAGCAACCCAACAACAAAAGGGCGAGTACAGTATTTATTTTACAAACGCTCGTTGCATGACTGTCTTCGGGCTGGGCAAGGCGCCAAGGACCACCCATCCACTAAGTCATCGCGAGGGCCGTCGCGACACGCATATCAGCCGAAATACGCTCGGACAAGGGCGAGCAGATGTATTGAAAACTGTGTCTGGAGCCCAATCCCCCCTGGTTTAATCTCCTCCAAAGAAGCCCCCTGCATGGCCAAAAGGTACAGCCACCTCTACGTAAAGAGTGGCATGAATAATGCTCAGGATTGAGACCAGCAAGTGCTGCAAAATACTTAATGGAGGACTGCAAACCCTCGTACGATAATGCGGACCAAATTCCGTCTGAAGACGGCACCAAGAATGCCGGTGCGTCATCAGACGCCAGCGATTCTTCAAAGTGCTTAGATAACCAGTGAACAGCACAACTCACTGTTCGAACTTTTGCGATAGGCAATAACAGTTCCCGCTGATGGAACCGGATAGTTTGTGACTTTCTGACCGTTACAATGACTCCCCAATCATACAATTTAAAATCTCCCCGCAAAAGCATAGAATCGGAAGCTGTACTTTGACATTTTCTTAACGCACAGAATCCCGTCAAAAGCGCCGCCCTGGTGGCAGTATGACTGGGGAAGGACGAAAATAGGAAAAAATTGTTATTAATTCTTTCAGCAATATAGGAGCCGCTGTTTTAACCGCGCACCCTAGTTTGCGCTTGGCTACCCCAAGGACAGTTCTAATAATGTGTGATTGATAATCAATTGCATCTACTCCATCAGCCTTAAAAACAAAATATTTAACAGACTTAGATAATTGGTTACTGAAGAATATTTTTTAAATTGGATAACCACGTTATATACAATGCGACTTGCGTCGGCGGACATGGAGTTGGACGAAGCACACCGGCGAACTCGTCAATGAACCGCATGTACGTGCGTACTTGCGTGCTATGCGTCAATGGAACTAGGCGCGTAGTACTGTTATTGCAAAAGCTCCATGTCGCGGTGCAAGACTGTATCCCGAGCTCGACTTAGGGACACAAAACACATTATGGATGCAGTCCGGGCGACGCGTAACCGGACTGATATAACCTGACCGCAACTCATCCAACAGCTTATCCCGAATAAATGGCTTTTCGTCTGAACTTAACTTAAATGCGGCCGGAGCCGAACACTGACTGGGACAATTAATATTGATAACGTGGAAACCAAAAATAATACCGTGTAAAATATAAGACCAGTTCCATTCCAAAACACCTCTGAAACATAACTCACAAAAAACAGACGGGATGGTTTTAACTGTGTTGAACATTCTGCAATAAAATGAACGCAGGCACACTGACCCGCATTACAAAGAGCTGATACTTTAAATGTCTTAATATTGTTATTATGTGAACTGTCCATAGCAGAAAGTTCTAAGTAAGTCCCACAGTCGGTGATTGTTAGCCAGTCGGCCGACGGGAGAACGCATCCAGGCGGAAGGTCATGAGTAATTGGACCATTGTGCGCAGTCATGAGTGCAGTGGTGGGCAAGTCCAAAATAGCCTAGCTAGCAATGGCTGCAAGTCCCACCGGAAAGTCTTGAATATTTGACGTAGCTAGAGAAACTTCAGTGACCTGGTCGCTAACTATAGGGCAGTCCCCAAACGATTCTACTAGTCCCTCAGCAAAACAATTGGTTGGCACGTAGCCAGACCGGTGGTCACCTGAAGCTGCGAATCCTTTTTTACATGATACTGATTTATGAGACGTAGAGCCACACTTCGAACACTAATGGCCGTACGTGCAGTCTGAAGACGTAGCTGGGCAGCCGGCATCCTTATTGTATGCGTAGCATGGGCATTTACCCTCTTTTGTATAGGCATTCACCCCGTAGACTGACCCCCCTGCATTGTCTTTACGCGTTCGAATATTCTCGAACGCGTAATGATACAATGCGTCGAAGCCGTCCTTCAACGCATCCTTTCTCACAGAATTATCATAACTGACATGAGCCGCATACAAAACCTATCTGCGTGTGCTTTACTCGATATATAGGCAATGTGCTAAATTACGCGCCTGCAGTCGTCCAACGAGGCGTCCTCAAAGTCCACCGACAATTCGATTCAACCAATTCGTGTGGGTTCAATTTCGGGATGCTTTTGTGGTCTTTTGTATGGCGCTTCAGTGACCACCTACTTTTCAATCTGCGTTCACGGCTTGGGGTTCAGTCACTGGACGAGGTCGACGACGAACGTGTTCGCCGGCGATGGCGCCTTGTCGCCTTCGACTTCAGTCTTGAACGGCTCTCTTTATCTGTCACCTCTAAATTATGCACCTCCTCCTCTAACTGCCTGGTTTTTGGCCTGAGTGCAGTGGCGAGCAAGGCCAAAATAGCCTGGCTAGCAATGGCTGCAACTCCAACTGGAAAGTTTTGAATATTTGACGTAACTAGAGAAACTTCAGTGACCTGGTCGCTAACTATAGGGCAGTCCCCAAACGATTCTACTAGACCTCAGCAAAACAATTGGCTGGCGTGTAGCCAGACCGGCGGTCACCTGAAGCCGCGAATCATGTTAAAAAAATATATATATTTTAAATAATTTTTTACACAATACTGATTTATGAGACGTAGAGCCACACTTCGAACAGGAATAGCCGTACGTGCAGTCTGAAGACGTAGCGGGGTAGCCGGCGTCCTTATTGTATGCGTAACGTGGGCATTTACCGTCTCTTGTATAGGCGTTCGCTCCGCCGACTGACCCCCCTGCATTGTCTTTACGCGTTCGAATATTCTCGAACACGTAATGATACAACGCGTGCTCTGCTGCTCCAGCGCCGAAGCCGTCCTTCAACGCATCCTTTCTTACAGAATCATTATAACTGACATGAGCCGCATACAAAACCTATCTGCGCGTGCTTTACTTGATATATAGGCAATGTGCTGAATTACGCATCTGCAGTCGTCCAACGACGCATCCTCAAAGTCCAAATCCACCGACAATTCGCTTCAACCAATGCACGCCACACCGGCCACCGGCAGTACAAAATGTCTGCCACTATCTCCGCAAGTACTAACACGATGTATTACTTAGCTGTGGTTCTTGGCGAAATGTACACAAAATGTCCACCTCCGACCTTGCAATTAGGCATAGCAAGCCGGGATAGCAATTGAAGTGACAGTAGCAAGTGTTGGTAACAGCAAATAGTTTATCAGTTTATAACTCACTGTATGCTGTCACTGGTAGCCTGTGTTGGTGACAGCAAAAAATAGTTTCTCAGTTTATAAATCACTGTGTGCCGGTGTGTGTGCAAACTCTTCCGGTCAACACCATTCTTTAGACAAAAATTGAAGTGACAGTAGCACTCAGTTTATAACTCACAATGTGCTGTGAAAGGTAGCACATGTTGGTGACAGCAAAAATAGCTTATCAGCTTATAACTCACTGTGTGCTGGCGTGTGTGCAAACTCTTCCAGCCAGAACTATTAGGCATAGCAAGCCCGCATAGCAATTGAAGTGACAGTAGCAAGTGTTGGCACGTGTAGGTGACAGTCAAATAGGCCACCGGCAGTACAAAATGCCCGCCACTCCATCCACAAGTACTAACACGACGTATACTTAGCTGTGGTTCTTGGCGAAATGTACACAAAATGTCCGCCTATGTTGGTGACAGCAAAAATAGCCCATCAGCTTATAACTCCGCCACACCGGCCACCGGCAGTACAAAATGTCCGCCATTACTTTCACAAGTACTAACACGACGTATTACTTAGCTGTGGTTCGTGGCGAAATGTACACAGGCAGAGCAGGGGAGGGAGGCGACTGGTTCCGGTGACATCAATGGTCGTACTGTGTGCCGGCGTGTGTGCAAACTCTTCCGGTCAACACCATTCTTTAGACGAAAATTGAAGTGACAGTAGCACTCAGTTTATAACTCACTCCATCCACAAGTACTAACACGACGTATACTTAGCTGTACAGCAAAAAATAGTTTATCAGTTTATAAATCACTGTGTGCCGGCGTTTGTGCAAACTCTTCAGGTCAACACCATTCTTTAGACGAAAATTGAAGTGACAGTAGCACGTGTAGGTGACAGTCAAATAGGCCACCGGCAATACAAAATGCCCGCCACTACTTCCACAAGTACTAACACGACGTATACTTAGCTGTGGTTCTTGGCGAAATGTACACAAAATGTCCAGCACCGACCTTGCACGCCACACCGGCCAGCGGCAGTACAAAATGCCCGTCTCTACTTCCACAAGTACTAACACGACGTATTACTTAGCTGTGCTTCCCCGCGAAATGTGCACACAGGCAGAGCAGGGGAGGGAGGCGACTGGTTCCGGTGACATCCGAGGCAGAAGTGGGTCCACCGATTCCAGAACCCCAGGGAAGGGGAGGAGGAGGGGGGCGGAGGCGCCACCTAGCGGATTCGAACCCACCAGAACCAGTGATTCAATAATTCCCAGAACACCAGGGGGAGGCACTGCACTTCACCTACACCGGCATATCGAAGATATACGCGTGAATAATTTGTATACAGCATATATATTTATATATGTGTGCCTTGTTTAATGACGCCCTAAACATTGACCCCTAAACATTGACTATTGGGGGTGATTCAGTGGTTAAACGCAGTGTGAAACTAATTTAGTAAGAAAACCATGTAAATAGCTGATTTATATTTCAAGTTCACCAAATAATGCACAACAAACAATAGAAGCATAAAACTATGGTAATTTTTTTTAAATTCTCACTGTGTGGGATCCTGCAGGGCTTATGTGTCTCCCTTCTCATTCCCTGGGATTCCACGGTTCTCCCCCCCCCCCCCCCCCCCCCCCCCCCCCCACACACACACTTTGCCATTCGCCAGGTTTTCGCACCAGTAAGGCGTGTATATACTATAAATGCATACATATGTGTATACACATGAATCAGCATGTTTTCCGACAGTACATGCATATCCATAAAAGGGTCCTACTTCAAATCATCGGTCGAAAAAAATATTGAAATATAACAATTTTAAAAAGTTTTTTTTTTTTCAAATTTAATCAAAGAAACTTATATTAAAAAATCTAATTTTGAAAATATGCTTGAGATATCATCCAGTGACTTCAGTGATTATATATATATATATATATATATATATATATATATATATATATATATATATATATATACATATATATGTATATATATGTATATGTATGTAGAGGGGCGCAGGCAATACGGATACGGATAAGCGAGTACAGTTATTTTTATTTGGCTTATAGAATAGTCGGGCAACACAACCGTTAACCTACAATAATGCAACCGTAACAGAACCGGTAAGGTGTTTACTGGGGTAGGCCGAGTGAGGTAATGGGGCCTGGTCAAGGAGTAGAGGGGCGAGGAAAGGTGGAGCCGGAGGCGCCACCTGACGGACTCGAACCCAAATGGACAATAGTTAAGTAGCCAACTCTCAACACCAGGAGGGGCCTCTGTGCCTTCCCTAGACCGGCATATCCAAGATATACGCGTGTATGTATATATATATATATATATATATGATATATATATATATATTATATATATATGATATATATAAGATATATATATATATCATATATATATATATCATTTATATATATGTATATATGATACATATATATATATATATATATATATATATATATATATACTAACATGTATAGTTTGTACGCGTTCGTCTAGGCCACGCATATTTTTTAACTTTTGTTTCTCGGTCCGTTCATTCTTCTTTTATTGATGCCCGGAGAGCTAATGCTTACTTACTTGTGCCGGGGTTTCTCCTCCTCTGATGGGTAACTACTCCCATATGCTGTTGGCTACGGAAACTAATATGTTGATCCCCACACACCCGACCCTGTAGCCTCATGTCTTCTTGTTCATCCATCGCCTCGCGATCAGTTTGTTTTGTTGTTGGAGTTTTACGTCCTGGCAACATCCAGGGTCATATCAGGATGGGTACCGACTTCTGACAGTGCGCACTCATTATAGTGCTGCCCCATTGGGAGACCAGGCCACCAGCACCATGAGCTGATATCCCACTCAGTCATATTATCTTGACATTGAACCAACCAGTCCTTGCCCTATCCTAATAATGCCAAGCGCCTGGCTAGGAAGTGACAAGTATAAAATTTTACATCATTGGTTTCACTCAACCAAGGTTCGAACCCATGGGTTCCAATCCCATGATCTACCAAAACGGGAGACGGACACTCAACTCATTCAGCCATTCCGTCTGGTTCTCGATCAGCAGCACCACTGATGGTTGCTGGTGTTGGCGAGCTAACATGTTCAGCTGATCGACTGTAACCAAAAAGACACAGCCGCGCCTAGATGGAAGTTGAGGTTCCCCAATGTATCTCTAGGTTGTGTTTGATTGTCTGTGTTCTCGCTGTGTGGGATCATGCAGGTCTTACGTGTCTCCTTTCTTATTCCCTGGGATTCAACGGTTCTCCCCGCCCCCCTTTATCCCCCCCCCCCATGCTTTGCCATTCGCCAGGTTTTTTGCAGCTTCTACTTTCGCTTGGATTTAAAAGGGCCCCACGTGTACCTTCTGATTTTCTGGGATGCCAAAGAGCCGCGGTCTACCTTGTCATTCTCCAGGATTTCAGGGAGCTCTATTCTATCTTCTCATTTTTGGGAACTCCAAAGAACCTTGGTCTACCTTCTCATTCTCCAGGATTTCAAAGAGCTCTGCTCTGTCTTTTCATTTTCTGGGATTCCAAAGAGCAGTGACCTATCTTCTCATTCTCCAGGATTTCAAAGAGTTCTGCTCTGTCTTCTCATTTTCTGGGATTCCAAAGAGCCACGACCTATCTTCTCATTGTCCAGGATTTCAAAGAGCTTTACTATATCTTCTCATTCTCCAGGATTTTAAAGAGCTCTGCTCTATCTTCTCCTTTTCTGGGATTCTAATGAACCCTGGCCTACCTTTTCATTCTCCAGAATTTCAAGGAGCTCTGCTCTGCCTTCTTTTCTGTGATTCCAAAGAGCCGTGGCTTATATTCTCATTCTCCCGGATTTCAAAAAGCTCTACTCTAACTTGTGAAGACCTTAGATTTAGAAAATAGCCAGGTGTTTTCATTTATCGCTTAACCAATTGACCAGACGGGATGGCCAAATGAGTTAGAGCGTCCGACTCCCGTGTTGGTAGACCATGCAATCGTGGGTTCGAACCCTGGTCGAGTCAAGCCAATGACTTAAAATTGATACTTGTTGCTTCCTAGCCAGGCGCTCAGCATTATTAGAATAGTGCAAGGACTGGGCTCAGTGTCAGGATAATGTGACTGAGTGGGATATGAGGTCATAGTACTGGCGGCCTGGTATCCCAGTGGGGCAGCACTATAAATTCACCATTAGTGCGCACTGTCACAAGTTGGTACCCGTCCTGATATGACCTTAGATGTTGCTAGGACGTAAAACAACAATAAACAAACAAACAACAAAAAACACTTCACCAATTGTAAAACATACATTTTTCATTCCCGACATTAGTTTTATTGCCAGTATATAATCTGGTGGGAACGACGGGCACTATATAGAACGACATATATATGTATATAATATATATATATATAGTTATTATGTGCCATGATATTCTATGAACTTGATTGGCTAAGGTCACTCAGAATACCCAACTGCATCCTTTTCACATCTGAACAAAACGTAGATATATTAGAAAGAAACGAAAAACAAAACACACAAAAACAAACGCCGTAGCTGGGAACTACAGAAAGTTATACGTATATAGTAGTTTGTGAACAGAGTAGGGCCTAATAATCTTGTGAATCTATTTGGCCTAAGTATTTCAGGAACTGATTGAGGCTAAATAGTTCCTGAACTGCTTGGGCTTATGAACCGAGTAGGGATTAGATAGTTTGTGAACCTGGTACTAGTTGTGAACCTAAGTAGTTTCTGGCGTAGGACCTAAATAGTTTGTGAACCTATTCGGCATAAATACTTTGTGACTTAGTGCTAGAGTCTAAATACTTTGTGAACATAGTACAAGGGTCTAAATACTTTGTGAACGTAGTACTAGGGTCTAAATACTGTGTTACCCCAGTAATAGGTATAAATAGTTTGTGAACCTAGTACTAGGGTCTAAATACTATGTGAACCTAGTACTAGGGTTTAAATACTTTGTGAACCTAGTACTAGGGTCTAAATACTTTGTGAACCTAGTACTAGGGTCTAGCTATTTTGTGAACCTAGTACTAGGATCTAAATACTAATTGAGCCTAGTACTAGGGTCTAAATACTTTGTGAACCTAGTACTAGGGTCTAAATACTTTGTGAACCTAGTACTAGGGTTTAAATACTTTGTGAACCTAGTACTAGGGTCTAAATACTTTGTGAACCTAGTACGAGGATCTAAATACTATGTGAACCTAGTACTAGGGTCTAAATACTTTGTGAACCTAGTACTAGGGTCTAAATACTTTGTGAACCTAGTACTAGGGTATAAATAGACGTTCATGACATTATTACTATGGCTATATCTAGCTTGTTTTTTGTTGTTGGTTTTCGTCCTACCAACATCTGAGATAATATCAGGATGGGTACCAACCTTTGACAGTGCGCACTCGTGGCTACCTTATTGTGCTGCCACACTAGGAGACCAGGCAACCAGCACCATGATATGATATCCGACACAGTCACATTATTCTGACACTGTGCTAACCAGTACTTGCCCTAGCCTATTAATGTCAAGCACCAAGCCAGATAGTGACAAGTATCAAATTAATAAGTTATTGGTTTCACACCACTGGGAATCGAACTCTAGACCTTCCCCACGGGAAGCCTGCGCTCTACCGATTCGGCCAACGTCCGGCACAATGGATGCATGTCTGGTAGCTATCAAACATATCTGCACGTTATTATTTTGCCGTTTCTACTTTTTTATTATTGTTTGTGTCTGTTTGTTGTGTGCAAATAATTATGTTCCTCTGTTGAACACATTAATGGCAAGAACAAAGTTGCATAGATCTAAGGATAAGTTTAGTATATTATAAGCATTGAGTTATATATGTATATACCTTTAATGTTTTATGTATGCCCATGATGAAAGCCATTTCCCAGATATACCTTTATTGTTTTATGTATGTCATGGGGGTGATGAAAATGGGAAATATTGCGCCTAGAGCGGGACTCGAACTCACATCTCTATCCATTCAGGGCCAGTGTGCTAACCATTACACCACCTAGGCTCGCTGCTATCACCACACTACCCACGCCTACCTGTCTATGTGGTTACTTGTCTGAGAGGTCAGTGCAATCTACTACACCTATAATGAAAGCCATTTCCCAATCTCATTTATGAAAGCTAATCTAATTAGATTTAACAACAGCCACAATTAATTAAGCAATGAACCTACCTTTCCAAACTACCTTTGAGTGTTATTACATTGAGGTACCATACTTCGGACACCGTGATCCAACATCCCACTCAGTCATATTATCCTGACACCGAGCCAATTTAATCCTAGCCGTACGGAACGCCAGTTGGAGCAGCCATTCTTGAAAGTCTTTAGTTCGACTCAGTTGGCAAGTGATTGAGCTCCCCGCCTCCCACACAAGAGAGCGGACACCTGAAGCATGCACTATAGACGAGATCACCGTTCCGACTGTGCATGCGCTGAAAACGGCATTGGCAGCAAAGCAAAGGCGTACAGCCATTGAGTTTGCCGATATGCGTAGGGAAAAACTTCCATTTTATTCCAAATCAATAGAAATGCATAAACATGTATGCACACATGCAATATAATGATCTGATGAATATAACTAAGACAAAACTAGCCATAGTTAAACATTTTGAGCTAAGAAACATACAATTCCACACAAGACAATCAGTCACTTTAAGGCTGATATCTGCATCACTATTAGTAATTCTTTTTCTTAATATTAAAATGCCAAATGTGTCAACAGAATCTTGTTTCAGAGAAATATATAACTAATATATGATAAACCTTACTAATTTTCTAGTTCTACATAAGTCATTAACCATAGGATATAAATAAAACCATGAATAAAATAGGTCAAACTGACTGTGGCTATGGGTCTAACACTAGTCTGAGTGCCCAGGGGCTATATGCAGGACGCGGTGTGAGCGGCGTTTGGTGTTAGCTGGTAACACCGTTTAGCTATCACCGCCCTTGAGAAATATGTCACGCAGTATGCAGAGGTGCCTAAACGGTTCGTGTTAGCTAAACGTTAATGTATTTATAGATTTGGGAAATCCCTCTGCGCCAGTATGGATATCGACGTCGACGCGGCGGTGGCGGCGATTTGTTTTGTTTGCATTCGTCGATTCGACAATATGAATAACGCCGCCAAAACGGCGGTGGCATTAATATTGGTTCGCTTTTAGGGTTAAATTGATCAAATTTCACTTATTGCATATGTAATTCTGTTAAATATGATAGCATTGAATAGATTTGGGCCTAATACATTGCCGCCGATGCGGCGGCGTCGGCCAGTATGGATATCGACGTCGACGTCGATGCGGCGGTGGCGGTGGTGGCGGCGGCGATTTGTTTTGTTTGCATTCGTCGATTCGACAATATGAATAACACCGCCAATGCGGTGGTGGCGTTAATATTGGTCGCTTTTCGGGTTAAATTGATGAAATTTCACTTATTGCGTATGTAATTCTGTTAAATATGATAGCATTGAATAGATTTGGGCCTAATACATTGCCGCCGATGCGGCGGCGTCGGTCAGTATGGATATCGACGTCGACGTGGCGGTGGCGGTGGCGATTTGTAGTTTACATTCGTCGATTTGACAATATGAATAATGCCGCCAATGCGGCGGTGGCGTTAATATCGGTTCGCTTTTAGGGTTAAATTGATCAAATTTCACTTATTGCGTATTTAATTCTGTAAAATATGATAGCATTGAATAGATTTGGGCCTAACCTAACGCTAACACCACCCTTAAACGTCCTATGAAACTGGGTTAGTGTAGCTGACCTTAAACGCGTGTTAAATGAGTGTTACCGTAACACCGCCTCCCGCATACACACTTTTCGCCGCTAAACTGGAAATCCCGCACTAAACGCATTTTGGCTCGCTACCACCGCATGCTGCATATGGCCCCAGATGTCTCTAAATCTAAATGCACATGGCATAAGATATGCTGATTATATTGATGTAAATGCAATGCTGGATAAAAGATTAATATCTTAATTTATTATATATATTTTGTTAGTTGGTATTCTATATACCAAACCAGAGCTGAGATGAGCTGAAACTAGCACATTTCATAGCTGCACCCAGTGTATTAGCATTAGCCATATGCTTCTCACGGGTTTGTTTTTCTTCCACGCATCCCACAATGCACCGCGCCGCTGGAATGGTGATGTAGTCTATTGGCTGCCAGGTTTAGGCCCGGAACCACGTGGTGTACTCGTGCTGCTGCGTGTACTAACGATACCGCTCTCCGGGGATTCGCCGGGCGCCACACCACGTTGAGGCAGTGCACTGATTCGGTAGGGGTGCGCCGTGCGCCACACAGGCACTGGAGGGAGCCGGCACTGACAGGTGGGCCGGCCGTGGAGGAGGAACAGTTACTGGAGGGCAGTGTATGACTATGAGTACCTGGAGGGGCTGTGTGCCATGGAACAGTCAGCAGTGTACAGCATAAGGTATTTGGCGCTGCTAACCTAGTATGTTACGGCCGAGATACTGAAGCTGGGGCCCAGCAGGTCACTACTAGTACTACTCAAGCGCCTAGCCCTGATAGTGTGGGGATGAAGCACACTGTATCAATACGGAAAACTGATGAAGTGTACATTGGTTGCACAGTATGTAGCACACGCAGCGGTCTGTATCGGTATAGTCAGTCCTCACCGCGTGATCACTGGAACTATGTCAATTCTTATATAGACAGGCCGGATCTGTTAACAGGCTATTATACCTAAATATATAAGCAGAAGAGGATAAGTACAGTATAAGTAAGTATAAGTTGATGGTACACCGGCGGGGCAACAGTGGGACTTAGCTGCATACACACAGGGGCGGGCAGTATGGGAGGTTACTATGGTTACTAATTATGTTAGGGTATGGGTGAGCAAAAGTCAGCACTCTGTAGATGGATTTTCAAAGGCTGTGGGATGAGGCGGAAGTGGTATTTTATATCATGTTGAATATTTGCCAGCACAATTCCACTGCAATTTATTCCGGAAACAAATGTAGTGAAAGAACCTTAGTGGGTTTGGTCTGCAGGAACAATGTGGTTATAAGTTCAGAGTGAGTTTACGATATAACTTCTAAGGGTTATAAGTTCAAAGTGAGTGTAAAATATAAGGCCCACAGTGAAGAATAGTGCTGGGAACGACACCACCTCTGTACTTCGGGTTGTGCAGCTCCGGGGTTTCCTTGGTGACTAGCGGAAGCTATCCCAGAAGAAGGGGAATGCCTCGCTCCATGGGAGAACAGAACAGCACCTGGGGCCATATGCAGGAGTCAGTGTTAGCGAGCCAAAACGCGTTTAGAGGGGATTTCTGGTTTAGCGCCGAAAAGTCGGTATGCACGAGTCAGTGATAGGCCTAACACCGCGCGTTTAAGGTCCGCAACAATAACCCTGTTTCATATAACGTTTAAGGGCGGTGTTAGCGTAAGGTTGTGGCGAAATCTATTCAATGCTATCATATTTAACAGAATTACATACGCAATAAGTGAAATTTCATTAAATTAACCCTAAATCCGAAGCAATATTAATGCTGCCGCCGCATTGGCGGCGATGTTAATATTGTCAAATCGAATCGACGAGCGTAAAGTAAACAAATCGCCGCCGCCGCTGCATCGACGTCGCTTTCCATACTGGCGGCGGCGGCGGTTTGTTTACTGTAGGTTCGTCGATTCGAAAATATAACTATTAATATCGCCGCCAATGCGGCAGTAGCCTTAATAACGCTTCGAATTTAGGGTTAAATTGATCAAATTTCACTTATTGCGTATGTAATTCTGTTAAATATGATCGCATTCAATAGATTTGAGCCTAATATATGGCTACAAACGCAGAGGGATTTCCCAAATCTATAAATAAATTCACGTTTAGCTATAATGAAAGTGTTACGCGCTCCTGCATACGACTTGACAGAGTTCCCGACGTCGGTGATAGCTAAACGGTAAAAGGCTCTAACACCAAACCCCGCTAACACTGACTCCTGCATATGGCCCCTGGAGAGGTTGGTCACGTGGGAATGGTGCCCGGACTACCGGGGACAAAGGTAGGCCAGGTGCCCGCTAGATATTTCACGACGGAGCCGATTTCCGGAATGTCTCCGGGTGGGGGTGGGGGGGTGGGGGATGTTGCGGGGGGTTGCGATTTGTTGTGAACCATGTAACCGTCATGCACTTCTGATTTCATTCGAACCCACGGGTTCAAACACTGGTCGAGTAAAACCAATGCCTTAAAAATGTATACTTGTCACTTCCTAGCCAGGTGCTCGGCATTATTAGGATATGGCAAGGAATGGTTGGTTTGGTGTCATGATAATGTGACTGAGGGGGATATCAGGTCATGGTATTGGTGGCCTGGTCTCCCAGAGGGACAGCACTATAAAGTTGCCATGAGTGTGCACTGTCACAAGTCGGAACCCATTCTGATATGACCTTATGCTAGGTACACACCTACCGTTTTTCCGCACCCACCTACCGTATTCGATCTAAAATTGCCAAAAAGTCTTGAGGTGTGCACTCCCCGAGCACACCTACCGATTGCGATTCGCGACTTAAAACTCAATTTTAGGGCTAAAAGTGCTTCCTTACGATTGCGATTCGCTATTCGAAAAATGAATTGGTCCGTTTTCAGTTTTAAGCGGGTCGGGTCGGGTCGCGATTTTTAGTGCGCGAGTCGTAAACGGTAGGTGTGTACCTAGCATTAGATGTTGCCGATTGTAAAACTCATTTGCTATGAAACTGCATTCTTGTGACATCACACATGTATAATTCGGCGCACGAGACAAGTAAGGCAGAAACAAAATGGACATAACAACATTTATTATTAATGTAACAAAATTAATCAATACTCCAGGAGCGACACTAGTAGCGGATACAGAGTCAAAATAACGGAGTCAATAATTACGATAAATCGTGATGTCCGATAATAACAGGAGAATGTGGCATCAAGTCAGACGCGAAGTAGCTCTGTGTGTGCAGTCGACCGAGTTTTTCGGTCCGTGACAAGTACTAAGGCAAGATAGAAACAGTACAGGTTATCATAACATGAACACAGGAATATAGCGCAGAACGGTTAACGCTCTATCTAGTAACAGCACTCACACCTGGGTAGGTGGGTGGGAGAGCGAAGTGGCTTATTCGGAGGGCAGTAGCGGAATGAGCAGGGGTAGTACAGTGGTTAACGAAGAAAACTCCCTAGCCGTTGCCTCGTGGCCAAATTACACATGTTGACCTCGTCAACAAATCCAATTCGGCGCACGAGACAAGTAAGGCAGAAACAAAATGGACATAACAAAATTTATTATTAATGTAACAAAATTAATCAATACTCCAGGAGCGACACTAGTAGCGGATACAGAGTCAAAATAACGGAGTCAATAATTACGATAAATCGTGATGTCCGATAATAACAGGAGAATGTGGCATCAAGTCAGACGCGAAGTAGCTCTGTGTGCGCAGTCGACCAAGTTTTTCGGTCCGTGACAAGTACTAAGGCAAGATAGAAACAGTACAGGTTATCATAACATGAACACAGGAATATAGCGCAGAACGGTTAACGCTCTATCTAGTAACAGCACTCACACCAAAAGTAAAGAGAGTGCTGCTGGGGCGGCTCCAATATGAATTGGTTTCAGGTAAGTTTTTACAGCATCAGATTCCCAGGTACCAGCTTTCATGATACTTTCTAGCGTCAGGCCGGCACCCTGACAAGCCTGGGCCGAACCTCTCCGCAAGCTATGCAGAGTATAACCCTTGTCCTTATGAAACACGACCGCCGACGCGATTCTTAGCGCCCTGAGGAGCGTGCTCGCAGTCAAGGGGAGCCCAGAGGGTAGCATCAAAGCCGGGGCACTCGGGGACGGGGTTATAGTTGTGAGGTATCCACGCCACGCGCGGACGGGGCAGCAGAGAGACAAAGGTATTGCGGGCAGTCGGTATACCACAGGGCTAGCAGACAAATCCCGTGTTTTTGTCGAGCGTATAGTCACAAGGAGAGCATTAGCCGTTAACTCTACATCTTCAAATTTTATCACGTGAGGCGTAGCTTGTGCTGTATGAGAGACCACTACTAAATTACTCTGACGAATCATCGTTAGATAACAGATTAGAAGAGCTGTGCTCAGAACCATGGGCGGCGGTGAGATATCATAGAGGAAGGATATTATAGCTTTAAGCTCTGGTGGAGAGACGGGAGGGGCTCTTACCGTCGTGTGTAGCGAGTTTTTACAGATGCCACGCTTCATGGTTCGGATCTCAGGTGCTTCGAAGACCGATGCATCCATAGATACCGATGTCACCCAGAGTTTTACCGAGCTGAAGTAATTTAACACGGACCCGGAAGCTTTGAGATGGTCACTAAGGAATAGCAAAAACGAGAGTAAATCATAGGTAGACGGATTATGAACAGTGACATTATGCCAGTTACAGAAATTGATATACAAATTGACATGGCCCGCTTTATTAGTCCATGTACGGTCGGCCAATGCGCTGGAGTACACGTTGAGCAGTCTCTGGTGGTGCTTCAGCGAGTAGCCTGGAAGATATAGGCAAACATACAAATATCTTCCAGGTAACATCAACTCACAATGCGAAATCTAATATATCTAAATTCAACAATACAGTTATCTGTTCGAGCTTCAAAGAATTACATATCTGAGATGCCTTAACTTTACTTAGCTCTGAGTGCGGGGCTCTACTTAGTGCATCTGCCAGGATAAGGGTAACCCCCGGCTTGTGTCTTATTTCTAGCTCAAAATTCAACTTCGCCGCCAGCAGCCACAGCTGTCGAGCACACGCGCAAAGAAACTTATCCTTGCCCTTTCCTGACTCCAACACCTGTTGCGATGCCGCATTATCAGTGTTAACTAAGACTTTGAAATTGTGCGGCTCGTCTGGCAGCAACTGGGAAACAGCGTGTACCAAGTTCAAAGCTTCCAGTTGAGCTATCGACAACCTCCGTTGAATGACCTCAGCTGAGTATTCCGCTGAATAAAATTTAGCCTTAGAAAACGCTCCTCCCACTTTCAGTGTTGAGTCGCATTCAAGGACCCATTCCTCCCTTGGCGCACTCGGGAGTAACTGAACCCCATTATATTTCCCTGCGGATTTCACAAACCAGTCCAAATCTAGAAGGATATCGGAGTCAAACTCATGCAAGCCATGATATGGTGAATTTCGTAAACCTTCAAAATCCTATTAGAAAACCGAGCAGCCGGTCTTATGCACTTAGATAAATGCTGCAACTTCCCAGCTAAACTCTGAAACTGCTTACGGGACGCCGTCTTCTTAGCAGACCACAAAATACAGTCCGACAACACTTCCTTGACTTTTTCTTCTGGAAGCGTTACTGTCATTTTTTCCGCGTCAATCACAAAACCCAACCAGGTTATCATAGTGGCCGGAGCAGTACATTTCTCAAGTGCCAACGCTAACCCCAATTCTTTCGCCAGACCCAAGAACCTATCATACGCCTGCTGCGCCTTGCTCTGTGTTACCTCGATGCCTATAAAGTCATCGAGGTAACACAGTGCAAAGAAACCCTCATTCCTTAAAAGCCAGACCAGCGCCCGAGTCGTCCTAGCGCAGGCCAATGCTGATGTCCTGCACCCGAACGGTGGTGCCAAATCTAGATAGAATTTTCCCCCGAGTGATATGCCCAACAGCGGAAACGAGAGCGGGCACACCCTGAGCTGACGGTACGCTCGTGCCAGGTCCGCCCCCCAGAGCCATGCATTCGGGCCTACCCTTGTTAACCGGTCCGTTAGCGTAGAGACCGACGGCAGAGTAAAATTAAATGGTTCCCCCAAATAATACCCTTTCCGTATTCCCGCATTCACACTCCTCCCCGGCGGGAAACTCAGATCAATTATTATCCTTTTTGCGCTTGAATTCTTTTTGGGCCGTGTCATCATTGGGCTACATTGAAACCAAGGCGAGAACGGAGTGACCAGAAACGGGCCCAGCAGTGCACTATGTGATAACTCAGTATTTATGAAATTAAGAATATGAAAATCCGCTTCCGCTCCCAGAGCATGATTTCTCAATGTCGGAGTTGGAATATGAGCCGCGGTATAATCAATTGGCCAGCCGAACTCCAAATGATCAACTAACGACACATCCGGGAAATCGACCAACAACTCCCGCCATTTCGGAATAAACAGACCTGACTGAAGCGGCACTCTCGCTTCTAAATAATTTGGCAAACCTGTCGCCCTTACCGTGTCATATATCAACATATAGTCAATCCACTGAGACCACTGGTGCGGTTCAGAGACCGGCCAAAACCCACACAAAGTAGTGCTAAAATTTACTGGGGAGGGCAGAGGAACCAGGACTCTAGGTAAAGAACCAGTATCCAGGGCCAGAGCTACCCCAACCGGAATTCCGAACCAGTCAAAAGTCACAGGCGGGATATCCAGCGACAAACACCGGTTATCACAACCCTCTGTCCTCGCTTCCCACCCCACCGAATCAACTAACGCAGAAGCATGCTCACCACCCCCCAGCAACACCACGCCCGGCTGCCCACCCGTGTGCTGCCCAGCTACCACCCGTGCTTCACCCCCGTCCATTTGGCTACTGCTATGAACTGGGTGGGCGTGGTCAATAGACTGCTGGGGTGAGGGGGAAAGGGGGTTGACCCACACGTGGGTTGGAGAACCGGGCGGGGCAACCTGGGAGGGAGTGGGCGACAGCGCAACCGCCACCACGTGGTCAGGCCGCCGTGGAGAGTCCTCTAACTTACATGTACATGTCGACGGCAAAATACAAGCACAATTACGAACACTTACAGGGGGAACTGCTGACGTATTGTCAGACGCTGCTTTCTTATCGGTAAATCGCCTCTTTTTAAGGCAGTCCTGCTCCTTGTGTACCAGCTGTCTCTTGAACTTGTACGCACACCACGCGCAAATGTGTGGATACCGCTCGGGAAGTACACCATGGGACGCCACAAACCCACACTCCTTACCCCAATTCCAGAGGTAGCACGGTTTACCGTCTACCTCCTTAGAGAAATCGTCCCTACTGTTAATCGGCGTGCCTGTGGCCGCCATCGCCGCTGCCGGAGCCGCCACCTGCTGGTTCACTGCCGAATGCACCGCCTGCCGCGTGTACTCGGCCACATGAAACGGCTGCGGCCTTGCCTGCAACGCACGGACTGCCTCTGTGCAGACATCCCTCTGCAGGCCTTTAATAGCTAGACTGTCATGCCACCCTTCCTTAATTCTCCCATCAGCCACCATCTGAAACACTTTCTCCGACCACCTGCGGCACGTCGGCCAGTCCCATGTAATCGCCATAATAGCCAGTTCTTCCTCATGGTTTAACAGAGCGGGCACCCAATGGCGAGGGAAACAGGGCTGGGCCATAATTCTTCTTAGCGCGGCAAAATATTCTGCCCACGTGGCCTCCCCTAGCGCTATCTTCCTACCACCATCTCCGCGCGTAACAAAATGATGAGGAAGGTTAACCGTACCTTTCGGTTTTTGTGGAGCTTGTGCCGACTCTAGCAGCACGTCCGCCGTGACTTGCGGGTACGGGGGCTGCTGCTGTATCTGCGGTGACAGGCACGTAGGTTGCACTACCACCTGCTGCGGGACCCCTACTGCGCCCACGAGGTGCCGAGCCGTTGCTGACGGAGGCCCCAATGGGGAATTCAGAACTTGACTTGCTGCCACTGCACGAGTGACACGCGGGGTGAACCGCTCCGGTCCAGGTGACACAGCGGGAAAAGGCCGAGGCAACCCCGGCCTGGGGGTTGACTGAGCAGCCGGCTGCCCCCGCAGGTGGGCCGGTGTAAGCGCTGGGGAGGCGGGCACGGACCCGGGGGGGGCGGGGCCGCCCGCCGCCGCCGCTACCCGTTCCAGCGCGGCCAGCCTAGCAGCAAAATCCGCTTCCATCTGCGCGTTCTGTTGCCTTATCTGACGAACTGGACCATGTCTCCTTGCCGCCCCTCTAGCTGGCACCAAAGGCACTGGATGTGGCGTGATATTTCCTGGCACCGACGCATCCCGACTCACTTCCCCCGGCCGCTGCCCACCTCTAGCTCTTGCCCGCCTTATCGGTTGAGCCCTCCTCGCTACAGCGGTATTCGGCTGCCTGCCCCCACGCTTCCTTACTGGGGCCATCACGAAGCCGCGAATCTACTAGTGTACCGTCGCACGTGTTACTTGCAGTCTGAGTTGAGAGCGAAATGGCTTGTTCGGAGGGCAGTAGCGGAATGAGCAGGGGTAGTACAGTGGTTAACGAAGAAAACTCCCTAGCCGTTGCCTCGTGGCCAAATTACACATGTTGACCTCGTCAACAAATCCATTGCAACGTTAGCAGGTTAGTAATATTCAACAGAGCAGAAAGCACCCGAATATAAATATGGAATGTGTGCAATGCGAGCCTTTACACTGTGGATTGGTGGGAGTATAAACCACTTGGTTGGCAATCTTGAAACATCGACCTCATTTACACGAATAGACCAGAAACGAAACACGCGTACAAGCAGATAATAGCACAACAACCTTTGAGAAGCTTCTAAACAGGTGCCTACCTGTCCCGTGCCTTGTGTATGTAGCATTAAGCCTTTGTGTGAGAATATGGTACGTAGTTTGTCCACTGGGTGGCGCTCCTATAGCTTAGACAATTTCTTAATCATGTTGGCTAAGCTCTGATTTTCAATACAAGGGATTTATTCATTTTAAGCATTATTTTGGTAGTCATTAGAGCTGATGTTTTTGCCTGTTCCAGTCCATTGTAGCTATTAATTGCGTGTTCGACGTTCCGCTGGTCCCTCAGGAAGGACTGAACCTGCGACCCAACACATCGGGTCCCAGCTATACCTGCCATACCGGAAGTTGGGGTTGGTACCCGTCCCACCTCTATCCTTCATTATAGAGGCCAAACACTTTAATCTCACTTTTCATCTGTTGATCAAACTTCCTACGGTTCTTGATTCTAATACAGACTGCAGTGAAATTATCCTGGCGAATATTTTCCAGTAAATAAAACATTACTTAGTGTAGGAGTACTTGTCTATTCACCACCTTCTCCATCTTCTGTCATGTAAAGCTGAAGCTGCGACCTAGCGTGTTTGGGTCGCAGCCTCCGTCCTTCCTGAGGTAAAAGCGGAACTCGAAAGTACACATACTATCCCATGATCATCTCTGATGTTGACAAGATCAGTTCCTATATATAATGGAGTGTCATTAGATCTATTTTGTAAACAAAAGAGAGAAGACTGTTCAAACATCTGGTTCGATCATGCGTGAATAAGGTCTATTACAGATAGCGCATGCGCATGTAAATGATGACATATATAAATATTGTCGTGGGGGTGATGAAATTGGGAAATATTGCGCCTATAGCGGGATTCGAACTCATAACTCTTGCATTCTGGGATAGTGTGTTAACCATTACACCACCTAAGCTCCCCGATGTCATACCTACCTGTGTATGTGGCTCCTTTCTTGAGAGGTCAGTGCAGATTCATACAATATACAAAATCATTTAAAAGCATCATTTAAATACTTATATACATATGTAAATGTGAATATGTGAATGTAAATGATGTATGTAAATGATTATATATTTATACATAACCCAATCCATACATATTGTATGTATGCATATATATATTTATCAGTCAGTAGTGGTACAGGAAAGCCACACCAGGCGGCGCCAGGGGTCTGGTTTACCAAAGTGGACACTGGGCGAATTAGGAAATATATAATAAACATGTGACGACCGTTGTTATTTATATTCACATAGTAACGTATATAGTACTATTCTAGTGTGCACAATAGCAGTGTGTAAAAGAAAATCTGTTATGGTTCGATATCAGCGACTCCTGTACTCATAAGGGTTTCCAGATCGCCAGAGAAATTGTGAGGGGAGGACGCGAAAATAATATATAATGTCTCCAGATATGGAGAATACGTTAGCAGTATTACAATGGCCTTTGCAATGGCAGAGATATGCCACATGGTACTGGTACATGCCAGGAAGGCGTAATGCCCAGGCGAGTTAAACAGAAGCACCCATTGTGCCCATTTACTAACAAATAAGCATTAACAAAGTAGTAACACTAACACTAATAGTTAAGGCATCAAAAGTCATCAGTTGTTTTATTTATTCTTGACAGATAAGACAGTGTGTGAGTCTAAATTCGGAACCATATTTGCAAATAAAGATAAAGATATTATCACGCACGTTGGATTGTTTTGCCCAAACTGCGTTGTGCCCAGTAAACAAATGTGGTGGTGGGTGAACTGTTATGGAAACATACCCGCCACCCGGTGCCGAAATAGTGGTCTGCCTGTGGGAGAGCTGTATGGGTAACCTGTGGCGAACATGTAGCAGATAGTTACTGGGCCTGTGGGTTATGGGTCTATGCCCACCTAGCCGTTAGTGTTAGTGTAACCTGTAAGCAGTCATTTTCCAACAGCTGATCCAATAATGCTTTGCACTGTGTTCTATATCTGAAAAGTATTTATATAGAGGGGGTGTAATGATGTCACGAGGCAACTTTCGGTGGCCATATTCGATGACATACAGAAGGCTTGCAACTGCCTACACTGTGGTTATTTACTGATTTGTTGGTTTATTTGTCACTGTTTTGAGCAGTTTGGCCTCAGAAGTTGTTGCTAAAGTGCTGTAAGTAAACACATTGGATATAAACTCCCCAGAACCTACCATAGCACAAGAAAACTCTGTTTTACTGCATCTGCATGAATTCACAACATGGCTAGGGAGGGTGCTCGTAATCAAAGATGGCAGCCCGCTGACTGCTGATTGCTAAGTAATGATGTCACGTGCACTCCTTCTATTGGATTATAAAGTAGTTGTTTAATAGCATATGTATCAGCTATAAAAGGTTAGACCTAGACCATTTAGGAGGGCTTAAATTGTATAGCTTTCCAATGATAAAAGACATTGAAGATCATTATAAACAATTGGCTTTGTGATCTATATTGTTATTCAATATAGTTCACAGGATGCCATAATAAATTAAGGGTGCTTAGTATACGCCAGTTCGAAAAAGTCTGATTCCGAAACACAGCTGGACACAAGGATTTCGAATGTGGCCCTGCATCAATACTGGAGATTTGGGCCATAAGTGGCAAACCACATTTATTCACATGTAAGGGTAGCGAGTATCAACCTTTAATTGGGGGGGGGGGGGGGGGGGGGCTCAGCGAGTAAATCCTTTGAAATTCCCAATTATCCGATGCTAGTTAGAGTGCTGGGTGAATCGTAGTGGATATGGTGGTAATACCTTTGGGTGTTAAGCTGTTAAGTATTGTTGGGTGGTGTTGGGTGGTGCTGGATAGTGATGGATGGTGTTGGGGGATGTTGGGTGGTGCTGGGTGGCAATAGGTGGTGATGGATTGTGATGGGTGATGTTGGGTGATGGTCGGATGGTGTTGGGTAGTGATGGATATTGATGGATAGTGTTGGGTTATTTTTGGCGGTATTGGATGGTGTTGGGTGGTGTTGGAATGTGTTGGGTAGTGGTGGATGGTGATGGATGGTGTTGGGTTAAGTTTGGCGGTATTGGATGGGATTGGGTGGTGGTGGATGGTGTTGGATGGTGTTGTGTGGTGTTGGGTGGTGTTGGAATGTGTTGGGTAGTGGTGGATGCTGATGGATGGTGTTGGGTTATGTTTGGCGGTATTGGATGGTATTGGGTGGTGTTCGATGGTGTTGGATGGTGTTGCGTGGTGTTGGGTGGTGTTGGAATGTGTTGGGTAGTGGTGGATGGTGTTGGGTTATGTTTGGCGGTATTAGATGGTGTTGGGTGGTGGTGGATGGTGTTGGGTAGTGTTTGAATGTGTTGGGTAGTGGTGGATGGTGATGGATGGTGTTGGGTTATGTTTGGCGGTATTGGATGGTATTGGGTGGTGTTGGATGGTGTTGCGTGGTGTTGGGTGGTGTTGGAATGTGTTGGGTAGTGGTGGATGGTGATGGATGGTGTTGGGTTATGTTTGGCGGTATTGGATGGTATTGGGTGGTGTTGGATGGTGTTGCGTGGTGTTGGGTGGTGTTGGAATGTGTTGGGTAGTGGTGGATGGTGATGGTTGGTGTTGGCTTATGTTTGGCGGTATTATATGGTGTTGGGTGGTGTTGGATGGTGTTGGGTGATGTTGGATGGTATTCGGTGATAATGGATGGTGTTGGGTGGTGTTGGATGGTGTTGGGTGATAATGCATCACACTACACACTGCAGAGGAACACCTTTCAGATGTTCCGTGAACGGACGAACTCCTGCCGAATTAATCCTAGCAGTCGAACCACACGTAGATCCTCCAGGAAAGCCGAGAGCTGCACAGCTGACAGCGGCACCAGCACACTACAAGGCACTCGTAGGTCCTCCCGTAGGTAGTCGAGCCACACGTATCGGGTGGCAGGCGGTGAAATTGGCCGCAGACGTTGAAGTTGCCGACGAGAGCAGCAGCCGGTCGACGTAACCTCTCGACTTCTGTGAATTCCGAAGGTCGACTCAAGTTGCAGGATACACAGGGTCGGAGGATGCACCTAACGACAAGCCGACTTAGACCAAGATTTGTGATTAAGCGCACATCCGCGAGCACTTGTAGATGGGAAACCGAGTACTGAAGCACACAGCACGCATACTGATGACATAGTTAACATAATGCTCAGTTCAGCAGTTCTGTGAAGTTCGGCCTAGTAAGGCAGGTAATGTCCACGTACGTCCTCCTGTCGACCGATTCCTAGTTAGTGACACTCAGGGCCTTCCAGCGAGACGGCAAATGTCAACAAAGCGCAGCCGATCGAGCCGACACGCTGATGATGCTGCCGTACTTCCTGGACGACCCAGGGACCAGGCTGCAGTGAATGCTGAGAGAGCTGCGCGGTCAACAGCAGATTAAGCTTATGATGCTCACGAGCAGCGTCCCTCGCTGAGAATTCGTCTGTCGCTGAGAATTCACAGACGTTGAGTCCAAGTCAGCCGTGAACCAATCGACGGAGTATCCTCTTGACTCTGGACATGAGCCAGACTGACACTAGCAGCAGACCAGTGTAATCCACACAGATTAGTCGTAAGAGTCTGAGCAGAGAGCTTTTAAAACCAGGATGGCTTGACGCAGTACCGGGCTCTTTGAGTGCTTCTTGGTGAGTGACGTAGGTCTGCTAAGAATGTTTTTCCCCCTGCACTGGTTCTGGGAGTGTCCGTTGGCAGGAAACCAGGAAGCTACCCTGGGAGTTAGTTACCTGGCCTAGCCACAGAGTTGTCAAGTTAGAGTTATTTAGTTACTACACAACATACACAACATACACAATTCAATGTCACTAATTCCTTCAAGATCATCAACTAGGACCTTACCAATGTTTGGTGCAGTATCAAATCATATTCCAGTATCACCTATTGGTGCAGAATGGTGGGTTAGTCATGGTCTTGGTGAGTGATGTAGGACTGCTAAGATTGTTTTTCCACCAGCACTGGATCTGGGAGTGTCCGATGCCAGGAAACCAGGAAAGCTACCCTGGGAGTTAGATACCTGGCCCAGAGGCACAGAGTTGTCGTGTTTGAATTATTTATGTTACTACATAACATACACAATGCATGGTGTTGGGTGGCGTTGGGTGGTGTTGATAGTGATGGGTGGTGTTGGGTAGTGGCTGACGGTGTTGGATGGTGTTCGGTGGTGCTGGATGGTGATGGGTGGTGTTGGGTTATGTTTAGAGGTGCTGGATGGTGTTGAATGGTGTTTGATGGTGTTTGGTAGTGGTGGTTCTAGTGGGTGGTTCTAGTGGGTGGTGCTAGTGGGTGGTGCTAGTGGGTGGTGCTAGTGGTAGTGTTATTATTGGTGATAATGCTGTGGGTTGTGTTAGAGAATAGTGTTACTTGTGGTATTGGCAGGGAGTGTTAGTGGATAGTGCTAGTGGGGAGTGTTAGTGGGTAGTGTTAGTGGTTGCGTTAGTGGTACTACTAGTGATAGTGGTAGTGTGTAGTGTTATTTAATGGTAGTCTTAGTTGGCGGTGTTGGTAGGTGTTGTTCCTATATAGTGTTAGTGGATAGTGCTAATGTGTGGATAGTACTAGTTTTAATGATTGTGTTAAAGGCTAGTGTTATATGACAGTGTTCATGGGTGGTGTTCCTGGATAGTACCAATGAGTAATGCCAGTGGCTGGTGATTTTAGTGGTTGTCGGTAGTAGGTGATGGTAGTCGTGACACAAGTGTATATGTGCATCTGAGTGTATGTGGCTATGTTGAAGTAGAGGCCTAAATAAGGACCTAACCTACACTGGAACGCAACTCTTTGCATGTGGATTGACTGTGACATATATTCTGCATTCTTGCCATATATTTTATGTTAGAACTAGGTTTCTCAATGCGTTTGTGTATTTGCAAGAAAAAACTCCTGTCCCACCGCATATGAATAAAAATGTTACTAACAAAACTCTTTGAATTAACATACCCTGAAACTAAATGTATTATACAACCATAAATCACTATGTGCGATGAGTCTGTACATCTTACTACTGGACAAACCCATCATATATATAGGCTATATAAACCGGAGCCTTGTTCATGCGGATACCGTGTAGTTCTCTCATTCTATAGGCGGACTGGGCTAGGCTATTAATGAGCAGACCGGGCTTAGTACTCCCAAGAGGCTAGTCGTTCCGAGCAACCACCAACCACCAACTCATGCATTGTGCTCTTCAACCAGCCACAATCATAGATTCCGGTTGATTGATTGATTGATTGGTGGTTGCTTTACGCCGTGTCCGCAGCATAGGCCATATTCATGGCGAGAAATGTTTGTTTTTTGTTCAAACCATCGCTTTTACATGTAAAAGCAGACAATCAATTGTGTGCCAATAGACACTCATTAAATTAGAAAGCTCACAATCATATATTTGTGGTCAAGGGAAACAAATTCCCATAGAAAAAGAAAAGTTTTATTAATAATTGATAGAATCTAATTAGTAAACTATATGAGGTGGTACAGTCCAGCTGCCCTCAAAAAGGCTAAAATGTTTTCCTGTTTTACCTTAGTAAAAATGTCATGCATACTGTCTGCAGTGTAGAACTGTTGGCGCAGGGCCAAAAAATCAACGCAACTTAGTCAAATGTGTTTGAGTGTCAGCGGGGACTGACACCCAATACATTCAGGGGGAGGTTCCCCCTTGAGCAGAAAAGCATGTGTAAGCCACGAGTGGCCAATACGGCAGCGGCTAAGGACCACTTGGTCCCGCCGACCTCCCGCATGAGTCTGTGGTGGCTTTCCCACAGATGGTTCAATTTCTTTAAGTTTATTAATGTTTTCATCCCACTCATGTTGCCATTTGGATTTTATGTGGGTGGCTATTAGTGGTTTTAGATCAGAGTGAGGGATCAGACACGGTTCAAGATCACAGTCAGCTCGTTCGTTTCCTTGTATGCCGGCATGGCCAGGCACTCAGCACAGGTGGATGGCATACCCATCCGTTGTCAGTTGGTTCATTTTATAAATGACCATTGCTAGAATAGGGTGATTCGTTTTCAGTCCAGCAACATCCAGGAGGCAAGAGAACGAATCACTGTATATAACATAGTTGGTGTGGTTGGATACCTCGATACACTCCAACGCGAGGATTGATCGGGCTTCTGCAGTGAAAATCGAGCTCTGATCAGGCAAACGTACACCAAATTTTTCCCGTCGGCAGACTGCCACAGCAGCTACCCAGCTTTGGTCTTTCGAACCATCAGTGTATATGGAGAGGTGGTCTGAAAACTGGCCTTGAATCTCTGCATGCAGTCCTTGGTACTCGAGTGGATGTGTCCCAGACTTCCTCAGTTCCGTGAGTCGGAGGATAACCGATGGCTTTCTCAATGACCACGGGGGATGTTCTGGGACTTTGGCATCCTCCAACACGTCCAAATCCATGCCCAAGGCCTCCAAATGAGGTTTCATTTGAAGCCTCAGTGACCGGATGTAATTCGGCCTGGCTTCATACCTGGATTCGTCATGTTGCTCGAATAGACAATTGTGTGCAGGATTCAATGCATTAATTTTTATCTTGACTACATATTGCATGGCCAGTTTGATTCTCCTGTTGTTAAGTGATGGTTCATTGGCTTCGGCGTAAAGGCTCTGAACCGGTGAGGTGCGGAAGGCCCCAAGGGCCAGGCGCAGTCCCTGGTGGTGGATCGTGTCTAGCAGCCCAATATATGATTTCCTTGCGGAACCGTATACTATGCTGCCGTAATCCACTCAAGACCGAACCAAGGTTCTGTACACGGAGAGCAGAACATCTCTGTCCGCTCCCCACTCTCAGCTGGATAGATTCCGGACTGCACCTGGCAACACAGATACTACATATTGTTAATAAAACTAGAGCAATCGCTGTGTACTTATACAGCTATCTATATATGGCCATATAAATCTACATATGCATCATCATCATGCTGTCGGTCCCGATGCGACAAAGACTGCTTTCACTACTTGACTGTCGCTGTCCTTTTAGCTCCATGAGTCGGTCTTAATGTCTCTCAGCTTCAGGTTTCTCTTGATGGTATCCTTGAACCAGAGATGAGGGTGCCCTCTCTTTCTGTAACCAGAAGACAGTTGAGAGTAGAGGATCTGCATTGGTAGCCTGTCTGATGACATCCTCATGAGGTGTCCAGTCCACCGGAGATTCTTTTTGATCAGAAGATCTTCCATAGAGGGCAGCCCTGTCCATTCGAGTATTTCCTTATTTGTCCCTTTGTCCTTCCAGGTTAGCCTCATGATGAATATATATATATATAATACATATATATATATATATATATATATATATACAATACTCTCAGTTGTGGGATTCTGGAATGAATGAATACAGGCACTGAGCTGTAATTGCCTGATATATGGTTTGAGGCACAAAGGATTCTGAAATGACCGGACCATCTGTATATATATATATATAAATATATATATATATATATATGTGATGTATAAGCATTATGCGAGTATAAAGCTGCGTAAGGGAATCTATATCTTTATTACTCTGTACTACTTTATAACACACTATGTTATTGACCAATCGGCTCATGTGATATATACAGATATATACATAATATATACATATATCTACATGTATCAACATATACATATATATATATATATATATATATACAATACTCTCAGTAGTGGTTATTCTGGAATGAATGAATACAGACACTGAGCTGTAATTGCCTGATATAGGGTTTGAGCCACAAAGGATTCTGAAATGACCGGACCGGTTGGTTGAACAGGTTGGGTGCCCACTTCTCGTGTGGCAAGTTGCGGGATTCGATTTGTTTGTTTGGGGTTTTACATCCTTGCAACATCTAAGGTTATATCAGGATGGGTACCGACTAGTCACAGTGCACACTCATGGTGAATCTGTAGTGCTGCCCTCTTGAGAGACCAAGCTGTTGGCACAATGACCTTACTTCTCACTCAGTCACATTGTCTTGACACTGAGCCAACCCTTCTATCCTAGTAATGATGAGTGCCAAGCTACGTAGTACCAAGTATCAACCTTCCTCACATGAAGCATGCGCTCTTACCGATTTGGCCTCCGCATCCAACAGTAAGGTGTGTGTAGACTATAAATACATGTTTTCCGACAGTACATGCATATCCATAAAAGGGTCCTATTTCAAATCATTGGTCAAAAAAATATTGAAATATAAAAATAAAAATAAAGTGGTTTTTTTTTCAAATTTAATCAAAGAAAAATAAATTTAAAAATCGAATTTAGAAAATATGCTTGAGATATCATCCAGGGACTTGTTACTTGTTGCTACCTACCCTTAGATGGTAAAACAAGGAGCAATGAAATGAGGAAGACAAATTTCCGTGATTGAAATTTCCTCTGTTTAATCAACAAGTGTAATAACACATACACACACACATATACACTTTTATAATTGATACTTGTCGCTTCCTAGCCTGGCACCCAGCATTAATAGAATAGGACAAGGACTGGTTAGCACAGTATCAGGATAATGTGGGATATCGGGTCATGGTGCTGGTGGCCTGTTCTCCCATTGGGGCAGCACTATAAAGTCGCCATGAGTGTGCACTGTCACAAGTCGGTAACCGTCCTGATATGACTTTAGATGTTGTTAGGTCGTAAAACAACAACACACACTCGATCAAGTGAATCGTCAAAATTTGACGCGGGGCGGCGGGATGGCGGGGGAGGCGGCGATGTCAAGGGATATTTAGCCACTGTGATGTGTTAAATGTAATGTTTGCTCAGGGTTTGCTCTTAAGGCGTGAAGTATTATTATTTACATTCAGTTCGAGAGTCTGGGTTGTGCCTATTCTAGTTGACGCGGTCCTTTGCAGTAAATGCTATAGGCTACTAACCATACCAACCAATTATCTATCTGCTAGTGAAATGCAGGCAATCAAATAACTTATCAGCAGCTACTGTGTGGTAAGATAACACCAACGCTACAACTGGCCACCATTGAAAACAAGCCTGGGTTCCCAGGCTTATATGCTATGGACAGTATAAATACAGCCTCAATAAAAAATATAATTTTCTTTTTTTTAAATGCTTCTTTGTTTTACTAGAAGATCACTACTTAAATCTGAAGCAGTTTAGTACCATTATCAACGAAAATAGTACTGGAGCACAGCATAGAATGGTTGCTTTATAATGTTAGTTTATCTTGTGACAATAGTTCTACAATGCAAACAGTTTGTACGAATTCCTTTTACAAATCTAAAACGAGAAGAGCTTCTAAACATTCCTGAGGACGATTTATACTATTAGATTTGAACTTGGATTTTAGTATCCTTTGCCACAAATTGTAAAAGTTTATTAAGAGCTATCACACACGTATAGAAAGATCACAATCGCATATGTATTTATGAGCAGGCTTATGAAAAGAGACATCCCCAGCGCATACACCTTTTCTTTAAATTGCATATAAATTTGCAATTCACTGCAGATTCAGAACCGCTAAGCCCTGCAGTGTTCCGAGTAATAGACATCAGTCAGTGCATATCAACTCACAGTTTGTTTATCTTGCAGGTTGTTTTCGGTCGTGCGAGAATTGAGACCATTGCGGCAATGGAGGAGGGCTGATGACAATTCCACCATCCCCCCGCAGCACCCACTGCGCCCCACAGCGTCGAACCTCGGTACCACTAAAGGCCACCTCACACCAGACGGAGTTCAAGACGACGAGCTGACAATTGGGACCGGCACATCTTTCGGCTTGGCGATAACCGTAAATCATATTCCCCAACATTACTCAATTCCGACCCACCCCATTTCAGTGTTCTTGGAGGGTTCTGCTTTGAGCGTCGATTAATTTCCGGTGCGACATTTTGCCATTTTCACACTTGACGAAATTCGAGTTCGAAGTGTCCTGTAATGTCAGACTGTCTTACTTCACTGACATCGAGTCAGTGCCCCCTGGTGTGAGCAGTCTGTGTCCGCCGGACGGAATGAGCAGCACGACGGTCCGAGGATGAAGCTGCTACCGGTAACTTTAACTCTGTTCGACAAGGCGACTAACAACACCTACAAGGGCACCTTGCTGCTGAAGAACCTGGATGCCGTAGACGACACCCCGAATAACGGGACGATGATGCTGGAAGGAATCCAGGAGGACGACTATGACGGCCAGGGTGCCGGGTTGTTCATCATTCTGGTCGTCTCGTTGTATGCGCTGTCGATAGTCCTCTTCATTGGAAGCTTTATCAAGAAGAAACCCAGTGCCAGCGAATCGACCGATGAGAACACCGTAAATATATACTTGCACAAGGTCGGAGATCTAAAGGAAAAGACAGCCAGGGACCACTTCAAGAAACTGAAGCAGAGCATCACGAGTAAGATCGAAAAGGACTCGGAGATCCAGAAGAGGGAGCAGGTGAGCTCCAGAGTCGTCAAGGAGACGAGGAGGTTGAGCCAGACGTCGTCTAGGAACAGTTTGACTGAGCCCGGGGTGTTGCCGGGAACCAGGATCAGGTCTACTGAGGCTATTCCGAGCACCGGCTTACTGCCCAAGGAGGACGACGCCACGCAACCGTTGCTGGCCTCAGGCAACCAGGATCACCCTTCCCCGCCAGTGCCCTCAGATGAGGACTCCATGGCAGCCACTGGGCAGAACAGTCC
The DNA here is from genome assembly GCA_030323885.1 of Branchipolynoe longqiensis. Taxonomy (NCBI): domain Eukaryota; kingdom Metazoa; phylum Annelida; class Polychaeta; order Phyllodocida; family Polynoidae; genus Branchipolynoe; species Branchipolynoe longqiensis. The sequence goes on along the minus strand of CM059187.1, from coordinate 113,681,505 downwards.
TCCGCCAAGTCGGGCTACTTCGGTGCGCATGCTCAGCGTCATCAGCGAGATCCCAGATGGCGAGACTTCCGGTAGCGGCTCACCACAGGTAGGGAAGACAGTGTCGTATCATGACATCTCTCACTTGAGTCAGCACCCAGATGAACGGGCCTTTCCAGAATCACAGTCTGAGCCAAAGAGTATTCAGGCCAAGAAGGCCCTCAGTCCTGAGAATATGCCAACCCAGTCGAGATCCAACAGGGAACTGTCTGATGGCCAGTTCACCTTTGAGGAGGATGGGTCTAACGCGTCTCTATTCGGGTCTGTGCCAAAGCGAGGATCATCTGAAAATGTAAGTGTCGAAATGGACAGTTTGGGTGCAGGGAAGAGTGAAGTGAGTCATTCTGCGAGACAGGCGTCGCCACAGTCGGGTGTAAATGTGGATTTGGCTGCCGTTCACATGGAGAGGCCTCGACCTCGGTGTACGGCACGACATGTTGGATTTGGTGAGGACGTGTGGCAGCAGATGCCACAGAAGCCGTTGCCACCGCCTCCATCACACAGGGCCGCCCAGAAGCCCTCCCATCTGCACTTACAGATTCCGGCTCGCCCAGGCCGCAGTGACATCTGGGTGCTGCGGAATGGGAGGAGCGAGGTCAGGGAGCGAACCCCTGAGGACTGGGCACCACCCCTGGAATTGGGGGAGCCAAGAGAGGGACAGAGGAGGAATCAGTCGCCTAACCAGACTAAGCACACGCCTGACCTTGTACGGTACACAAGGCATGACAAGTCGCCCAGAGACAAGTCTCCAAGGAATAAGTCTCCAAGAGACAAATCTCCAAGGGACAGGTCTCCAAGAGACAAGTCACCAAGGGACAGGTCTCCAAGAGATAAGTCTCCAAGAGATAAGTCTCCAAGAGATAAGTCTCCAAGAGATAAGTCTCCAAGAGATAAGTCTCCAAGAGATAAGTCTCTCAGGGACAGGTCTCCAAGAGACAAGTCTCCAAGGGACAGGTCCCCAAGGGACAAGTCTCCAAGAGACAGGTCACCAAGAGACTGGTCTCCAAGGGACTGGTCACCCAGGGACTGGTCGCCGAGGGACAGGTCACCGCGTGGAGCTCGTGATCCTATCGACACCTTCCTTTGCTCCCAAGACACACGGAGTCTGCCACTGCCATTCCGAAGCCCATCGCCAAGAAGATCACCGCCAAGGTCGCCCAATGAGCACTACCAGCCGCCTCAGGCGCGCGTCTCTCAGAAGCCGTCGGTGCACCCCGGCGGCCCGCCGACGGATCCAACGCCGGGCGGGCTGAGGGAGCGCAAAGCAACGCTCAGGATCACGCTGGACCGGTCTCCAGACCCGACAGAAGGCGACCCCTTCAGTGGTTCCACCAACAGGGCGTTCGAGCAGTCGCCGAAGCTCGTTAGCGGTAACCAGTGGCAACACGGGGACGTGGCCGCAGCCGCAGCACCGAGAGACCGGGGCCGGACCCCGCCCCGGGTCAGCTTCCACGACGCGGCGGCGGGACCGGCGGCCGCCTCCCGCCTGCAGGTACCGCCGCCGCACTTCCCCGTCACCTTCAACTCCCCAACCACTCCCCGACGGACGCTGGAGAAGGACCCCGACGTTCAGATCAGTAAGGTTTGAGCGCGCCCCATGGAACCGTTCAGAACTGCCCTCGTAAATAAAAAGCAAACATATACAGTAAAACCTCTCTAACCGACCACCTCCACAGATCGACCACTCCGCCATATCGATCGCTTTATTTGGGTCCCAAGCGATCGCCCATGCAATACCATTGTAATGATTTTGTTTAACTCCCTAAACCGACCACCTCCCTAAATGGACCATTTAAAGTTGGTACCATGGTCGGGCGATTTAGAGAGGTTTGACTATATATATATATATATATATATATAATATATATATATATATATATATAAACTTGCGAGCGAGTGGAGTGAAAAGCCTCGGACATGGGGGGCGGGGGGGGGGGGGTAGAGTGAAGCATGACGGTACCCCTCCCCCCACCCCACCCCAAGGAGGACGGGAGAGGAGAAGTACACTACCGAGCATATTACCCGCGATAACAGTCTTATCCATATACATGCGCGTATGGCATTCGTAGTTTTTGAGATTAGCTGACATGGAGGAGCCCTGCAAATAAAAGATCTTTTAAGTGATATTAGGCTGATCAAAATATTAAGTATTTTGGGGTATGAGTGGTGGTGCTTGCAACCACATACGCGGTATCCGAAATGGCTGGGATTTTAGAGTCAACGTTACTTAATAAGCATGCGTTATCATCCTGTTCTGGGGTTTGACTTTTACGAGGCTCTGAAATGCCTGTTGATAATCATGCATCAAACCTCATATCGAGCAACAACTGTTGTGTATGTGTAGTCTGTCTTAACTGTAATGTGGTTAACTGTTGAAGAGGCCAATGATACCCTTTCTTCCTAATTGTAACCGGGGGGGGGGGGGGGGGGGGAATCAAGTTCTAGCTTTTTTTGTGGGGCCAAGTTCGATCGCTGGGCAGCTAATACTTCCAACAGTCTTTTTCTCATTGAGTATCCTTAGCAGATAATAGTGAAGCATACGTCTAGTGCCTGCTAAAAACCATATAGTCTATTTGGTAACCTACCCTATATATATATGTATATGTATATATATGTATATTTATATACACTTATACAGTTATATATATTTACATATATAGAGAAATAGACTAAACTAACTGAAGCCAGGATATAAGTAAAACGAGTGAATGCATATAGGTTCCCGCGTACAAGATTTGAGCTACTCACGGTGAGTAACACATTACTCCCAGTGAGCAACTCACTCAGTAGCTTGATTGATTGCTTGATTGGTGGTTGTTTAATGCTGTTTCAACAGCAAAGGCCATATTCATGGCGAGATGTGTACAATTTGTATTCTGTGACATTACTATTCAACCATCGCTTTTACACAGAATGCAACCACATACAATCAACCTTGTAACAAAAGACATCCAGGAAGCTAGAATCTCACAATCATAAAAATACTGGCCACGGAAAACTAAATCCGAGGCAAAATTCAATGTTATAATACATATTAAGTTGTTAGGAATTTGTTTGATAAGTTGTATGAGGTGGTAGTCCTGCGCTCCTCAAGACAGCTGAAACCTCTTCCTAATTTACATTCGTAAACATATCATGCATGCTGTTTGCATTGTAAAGTTGTTGATGCATGGCCATAAATTCAGCACAGTCTAATCAAATGTGTTTGAGTGTCAGTGGGAACTGTCATCCAATACATTTGGGGGATGGAGGTTCCCTCTTGAGCATAAAAGAGTGTGTAAGCCACGAGTGGTCCAACCAACTCCTGGCATGAGTTTGTGATGGTTTCCCCACAGATGGCAGGGGCGTAGCTAGGCGTACGCGCGTACGCCAAAACGTCCACATCGTTTTGTCCAACAACAACAAAAATTCAAAAATAATAAAGAGAGGGAGAGAGAGAGAGAGAAAGAGAGGAGGCATGTAGTAGTCCGGAGTGTTGAAAACTCAAGTCTAAAATGTGTCAAATCTGCCAGCTTAAGCTTAAGCGGCCCCCTAAACCCCCTGCCGAAATTAGGAGTAGACATCGTTAAAGGTCTAGCTACGCCCCTGGATGGTACGAGTTCATGCAATTTGTTATTGCATTTTTGTATGCTTACCTACTCAGTAGCAGTAGGTAGCAAGTGATTAGGTTCTTACAACATTGTGACTTTCTGATGAGATATGTAACCGATTGCTAGAACGCCATGTTGGTTCTATCCAGGAGGTGTCTTGTTAAAGGATTTTTTGTACACTCTTGTAGCATTGTCTCAATGACAGATGCAGCAAATCACAAGTATGCAAGTCTTCACTCTTTGCCTTCGGGGGTACGGAATTTACACTTCGCAACCTCGTCAAATAAATATCGCCGGACGATTTTGAAAGTATGCAGGGGCTGCAACTTCCAACCATTTATAACCGCATAAGTTATTATACACGACACATATCGGCATGTCTATAAATATACACATGTATATGCATGTGTATGTGTATGTGTCTATGTAGCGAATGGTTTTGTACAGGTGGGAGTAGTCCAGCAGTTCCGTACAGGAGGCGCTACAGTACGTCGACATACCGAAGGCATGTTTACGATGTGGTGCATACAAGGAATGATGCTGAATGCTTGTATAAAAATTATATTAATGTAATTTATAATACACAGTATAATATATATCCATGTACACCAATTAACTGTTACACAGAGCAATATGGCAGTTTCTTAATGCCTCGCTTTATCAATTTGATATCATTGCCCCCCCCCCCCCCCTAACAACGTAAGTGTGAAATATTGAACAAGATTGCCTTACTTTATATATCTAACTGATTGTTATATGAGATTCTGAGGAGAAATGAAAATATCACACTGGAACAATTCACTTGTGAACGCATTGTGATATTAACACATCAAGTCGCCCAGACGTATAATATTATAGTTGTGCTTACCTGCTTACAACTGGCTTACTCATCACAAAATGGCAACACGAGTGACTTTATTTTTATTATATGAATTGGTTATTACAAGAGACTGTTATTTATATTTAATGAATTGGTTATTACAAAAGACTGTATCCCTCACATTTCCCTTACTAATGCAAAGAAGTATTGGTCATAATTGTTTAATTAGCTAATCCCATACAAGAAGTGCGATTAGTAATTATAATCTTTACCCCCTCCCCTCCCTTCTCCAGTATATCTATATACATGTGTATATATATTAACAATCATCATATTGTTTTTGTAGCATTATGATTGCCACAACAATAGCTAGCACTGTAGGCTTATAATTTGTAATTCTGGTTATTATATAATATCTGTTTAGTTGTGCCTTATAAACAGCTTATCATCACGCTTCGGATGATAAGCAAGTCGTGGGGGGTGGCGCAGATTTAATTATGATGTATTCATTTGCTGCGTTATTATAATAACCCCGTTACGTTACAGCTCCTTGACAACCAGGGGCGGATCCAAGGGGTGGACTAATGTTATGGCTCCTTGGAAACCAGGGGAGGATCCAAGGGGTGGACTAATGTTACAGCTCCTTGGCAACCAGGGGCGGATCTAAGGGGTGGACTAATGTTCAAGCACCTTGGCAACCAAGGGCGGATCCAAAGAGTGGACTAATGTTACAGCTCCTTGGCAACCAGGGGCGGATCCAAGGGGCGGAGTAATGTTCCAGCTCCTTGGCAACCCGGGGCGGATCCAAGGGGTGGACTAATGTTTCAGCTCCTTGGCAACCCGGGGCGGATCTAAGGGGTGGACTGATGTTACAGCTCCTTGGCAACCAGGGGCGGATCCAAGGAGTGGACTAATGTTCCAGCTCCTTGGCAACCAGGGGCGGATCCAAGGGGTGGACTAGTGTGGAGGGTGCCTGTGAACGAGGCACAAAGCTGGTAAAACTGGTGGAAAACTGCTGTATTCGATGACCCTACACTGTCACTAGACATTTTTATTTGTTTCTTAGCTGCCGGGGGGAGGACGGACCGCCGTGCCCTTCCCTTAAAGCCGCCACTGGCAACGTAGATGGCCACAGCTTTCTAACTGAATAAGGAACTGCCTGTGATTATATTGTACAGCGGCTTGGCTGTATCCATGAAATGCATGCAGAGCAACAGGGATTCAAAGATTGCGACTGCCTTATTAGCCTTCTTGCCATCAACATACGTATGTGGTGTTTGTCTATACGTGTTCCCAAGATTAAGACTCCTAGATTGCACGTGTATAAAAGGATTTTGTATATTTATTTGACATGAAGTAAATAAATAACAGTTAGAAAAGTCCCGTTGTCTGTCTCTCTACTCCTATTTGCTGCATAAACCACACCGCACACAGTACCAATAGCACATAGGATTGGGTATCCCAGGTCTTAAAATTTGAATACTTATTCCCACTGCAAGCAATTCTCTTACTTGCAGGAAAATACCAAATATTGAGTTAGCAAAGTCCGCCGTACACAATGTGATTATCGGATATCCCGTCGACCTGGAATTGGAAATTCTGTATCCAGCCAAATTCGCACATCTCCCTTATGAGAGGGATCACAGTCCGTTACCCAATTGTCAATATCAAATCGATTAACCAAAATTAAACTGGATGGAATAATCTCGAGACGTGAGTCCTGTTCCTCGACAAATGAGGGCTAAGATAAATGATCGTGTAGTTACGATGGTTATAGGAGTATATTCATTATCATTTAACAATAGACGCCTACGTTGATTTCAAAAGCCACCAATCTGCTTATATAAGACACAAAGGAAGTGTCTCTCTGTTCCACGAACTACAAATACGTATTGCTGTAATATAGCTAGATAAATGATTCACCCCATACTTGCAATAGGGGTGAATGGCAACATAATCTAAACATGGGCGAAAATTGATTTAGTATGGAACAGGAAGTGGAATTCCTGGTCCCTTGACTTTGGGGTGGTTTGTAACCTTATGATGGTTACCGGTTGCAGAACTGCAACATTTATAGAAAGGCTCCGATAAATCGGCCCAATCTTTAGTTGAAGATTTAACTTCAGTAGGGCGTGTTGTAGAAGCTGAGGACATCTTTACAACGTTTTAACGGCGACGCATTGAGGCGGCCCCGAATCTCTTCGGTCCGGCGGTAGTTGAGCGGTAGTTGGCACTTGTATCCAGTCGACAGCAGCAAGGGTTTCGAGGAAGGGCGGGTAAAGATGGGTGCAGCGGTGGTTCCAGCAACGAGAACAAAGCGAGAGAAAATGTAAAGGTACAGGGCCCCACCTCAAGCACACAACTCCCTTGTTCAGGGGGAGGAGTATGCCTGGGAGAAAAAAAAAAGGGTAGAATATAGGAAAGAGAAATGAGGAGGGTTGAGTCAAAGGACCGTTTCTATCTGCTCTATGGCGACCAACCAGCGAGCCATAGACACGGACAGAGTAAGAGTAGAAAGTGAAATGCCGGCGGGCCCCCCTCCTGGAACTCTTTTCAGACATATCAAGGAGGATAAGGCCGGCGGAGAGGAGATAGAGAGAGGTGTGGACAGAGTGCAGTCCAGATAGCAAGTCGTTCCTGGTCCCAGTATCAGATGGCTACTTATATTGGCACAGAGTTGGTGAAATGGGAGAGAATGCAAAAAGACAAGTTCATTAAAGTACATGTTTTATTATATTCTTCAACTCAACAATAGCAGGTAAATATGAAGACGTATATAAAGAATATATGTTGCTTCTTAAATTAAGAATTGATCTGCTCATTTCATTCACCCAGCATGTAGATAATTTTCACCAGTTTTTCTCATGGGTTAGTTTTCACCCCTTCTGCAAGTACATGGTGAATCCTTTATTTATAATGCTAGATACACACCTACTGTTTACGACTCGCACACTAAAACTTGTGACCCGACCCGACCCGCTTAAAACTGAAAACGGGCCGATTCATTTTTCGAATCGCGAATCGCAATCGTAAGGAAGCACTTTTAGCCTTAAAATTGAGTTTTAAGTCGCGAATCGCAATCGTTAGGTGTGCTAGGGGAGTGCACACCTCAAGACTTTTGGGCAATTTTAGATCGAATACGGTAGGTGGGTGCAGAAAAACGGTAGGTGTGTACCTAGCATAATATAGCCCACATTACGACTGATTTTCCCGTCGGAAGGTCACTTCATTTATGAGCAGAGTGCGTTATTAAAGCTAACAGTTCCCCCCCCCCCTAGCGGTTGGCCTGCAAGCACTTGAAGGTATAAATCATCTCTTCAAGTTCAGTGAGCATCTTGAGAGCGCGCCAAGTTGCAGACCAAAGGTTATGAGCCCATTCAGCTGGAGCTGCCGAGTAGGCGGGTGATGAGTGGGGGGAGTGGGTGTGTGAGGAGGGGAGGGAAGAGTGGGGGAGGCAGTGAGTGAATGTGTGGTTGGGAAATTGAAGTAGGGAAGAAGGAGTGAATCAAGTGAGTGACTTGGTGGATAGGGGTGATTGGATGAGTGAGTGCTTTATTTGGTACGTGGATGAGCGAGTGGATGGAGGAATGAATGAGTGAATAGTGCTTAGGTGAGTGGGTTGGTGAATGCATACGTGAGTAGATTTGCGTGTATGTTAAGGTTTTACATACTGGTAACATCTAAGGTCAAATCAGGATTGGTACCGACTTTTGACACAGTGTGCACTCATTGTGGATTTATAGTGCTGCCCCATTGGGAGACCAGGCTGCAGGGACCATAACTTGATTTCCCACTCAGTCACATTCTCCTAAGACTGACCTAGGTAGTTATTGTCCTCTCCTAGTCATGTCCAGTGCTAAGCTAGGTAGCGACAAGTATCAATTTTTTTTAAGTCGTTGGTTTAACCTGGCCGGGTTTCCAACTCACAACCTTCCGCAGGGAAAGCCTGCGCTCTACTTATTCAGCCACCGCGTCCAGTGAGTAAGTAGATGGGCATGGGTGGGTGAAGGGGTGGGTGATTTAGTCGGCGAGTGTATGTCGATGAGTTTATGTGGGTGAATGAGTAGATGATTAGCAAAATGCCAACCGAGAACAGGTAAAGAAAATAGGAGATTAGTTAAAGCTGCATAGTAAGATGAAGCATCAAATTTTCAAAACCAAAATAATTATATAGATTTGACTATGTTTCTAACTTATATATTTCGGCACTTATTAAGCATTTGATGCGATATAGAAGGGAATACGTAGACACTTTAATAGAACCTGTCACTGCGCAGTCTATTGTGTCACAGTTTTGGAGTGTTTGCCCAAATTAATTTTACATGATTTAATTTCAGATATCTCCAAACTTATCCATTTAAAATAAAAGGTACTTCAATCTGAAATGAGGTAGATTATGACAATCAATTTAATATATTTATCTCAGAAAAATTACTAAAACTCAGACTATGCAACTTTAAGAAGAAAATGCCCCCGGTATTTTGATGAAAATCAAAATGTAATTGGATTGTGTGGGATTAGTGAATGGGTGGGAGGGGGGTGACATGGTCGGCGGGTGGGTGAGTGTGTGTGAGTAGGTGGGTAAATGAGTAGTTGAGGGTGTATGCGATTAAGCAGGATAGTATGTTAGTTTGTTTGTTGGACTTTTACATCTTGGCAACATCTAAGGTCATATCAGGATGGGTACTGTCTTGTGACAGTAACATATTATGCTATAGACCTATTTCAATGTTTACTAACATCGTGTATGCGCGCGCAGCTTGGCTGCAGAACGAAAGCACACTGCTATTGAGTTTGACGATACACGCAGTCAGAGAGCGTGTATATAGATGAGAGGGACAACTCCCGTGAAAATCGGTAGCACAGGCTACAGTGGCGCCTCTCGCGGTTATTGTTGAACAAGCCTTGAGTTTGCCAGTACGCGCAGTGCAAAATGTTAGTTTTATTCAAAATTAATAGAAATCCAGAACCCTAACCTTATAAATTTAATATGTTTTTGGTAAACATGTTTTCTATATGTGTACCAAGCGATTTGTTTCTAGGTGGTGTGGCTTTAGAGATATTTCACTTTTTCTGTATGAAGATTGCACACGACCATTGACAATGCATTGAGGCAAACTCAATGCATTGTCAACGGCAGCGAACTGGCAAACTCAAGGCATTGTCAATGGTCGTGAGCAATCTTCATACAGAAAAAGTTAAATATGTTTTCTATATGTATTCCAAACGGTTTGTATCTAAGTGGTGTATTTTTAGAGATATTTAACTTTTCTATATGAAGATTGCTCACGGCCATTGACAATGCATTGAGTTTGCCGATACGTGCAGTGCAAAACGTCAATTTTATTCAAAATTAATAGAAATCCAGAACCCTAACCATATAAATTTTATATAATCTGTTTCTTAAATATGTTTTCTATATGTGTTCCAAGAGGTTTGTTTCTAGGTGGTGTGGTTCTAGAGATAGTTCACTTGTTCTCTATGAAGATTGCTCATAGCCATTGAGTTTGCAGTGTGGCAGTGTGTCATCCTGCAGCCAAGCAGCGTGCGCACTGACCTAAATACCCATGCTGATGTCATATGAAATAGGTCTATATATTACAGGAAGTGGTTATTCGTACGGGACGGTATGATTAGCCAGAGCGCTTATTAGTATGGTGGTAGTCATGTGACTAGCTTTGACCCAATCATAAATTGAAACAGTGTTTACAGTTAACCCTAACCCTAACCCTAACCTAACCGTTAACCTAACCCTAACCATAACCATATGTGGCGTTCTCTGTGGCGTTCTCTGTGGCGGAGTGGTTAGAGTGTCTGACTTTTTCTAGGTCAGACTCCTAATCTGAGGGTCGGCGGTTCGATTCCCCGTGCCCCCAGCTCTGCCAATTTGGATTTCCACCGCTGTGTATAACTTACAGTGTCATCAAATGCCGGTTGCTCTCATACCATGTATATGTGGTGTGGGAGGTTAAAAATCCCTTTGGGTCGGTAAAAGTGTAGGCTCGGGCTTTCTATCGACCAGCAGTGGAGTGGGGAAGACCAGTCGTCTGTGACTGGGATTTCCCCTGCTTGGGACAACTAATGTACCAAAAAAAAATGAGAGACAAATAAGTGTTCACACTTCCTGTCTACCATTCGCTATATCGTATAGGCCTACACTTTTTCTGCCCTAGCAACGGGATGGGGATACAACAGTATATGGCGTGATAAAGGAGTGCCATATTAACATTCAAGCAATCTGGCTATTCATACGGTCCTATACGAATAGATATTTCCTATATTAAATTGACTAAACCTAATATATTTATTTTTAAATGTCATAGAAACTCAAAACCATCGGATTATACAACTTTAATTAATAGCTCTACAGACATATTGAGTCTTGTTGTTTACATAATATATTTCTCAGACAGGCGAATTGGCTAGTTGGCAGAAATAACTGATATCCACAGTCGTAGCCCTAGTAGTGGTTGCGCTATAGAGGGTATGCACTGACGTCACGCTAAACGGAAGCGTGGCCATTGTGGCGATAGTAACCACAATAATAAACACACTGTCACACTGCAAACTCAATGGCTATGAGCAATCTTCATACAGAAAAAGGGAAATATCTCTAAAACCACACGACCTAGACCCAAACCGCTTGGAGCACATATAGAAAACATATTGAACGAATAGTTTATAGTAAATTTATAAGGTTAGGGTTCTGCATTTCTATTAATTTTGACTAAAATAGACGTTTTGCACTGCGCATACCGGCAAACTCAATGCATTGTCAATGGCCGTGAGCAATATTCATACAGAAAATGTGAAATATCTCTCAAATTACACCACCTCGAACCAAACCGCTTGGAACACATATAGAAAACATATTCAATGAAAAGATTATATTAAATTTATACGGTTAGGGTTCTGCATTTCTATAAATTTTGAATAAAATAGACGTTTTGCATTGCACGTACCGGCAAACTCAATGCATTGTACAATGGCCGTGAGCAATCTACATAGAGAAAAAGTGAAATATCTCTCAAATCAAACCACTTAGAAGCAAACCGATTGGAACACATATAGAAAACATATTCAACGAACAGATTATATTAAATTTATAAGGTTTGGGTTCTGTATTTCTATTAATTTTGAATAAAATAGACGTTTTGCACTGTGCGTACCTGCAAACTCAATGCATTGTCAATGGTGATATCGCCACAATGGCCGCGCATCCGGTTGATGACGTCACGGGAATACCCTCTATTGTTGTGGTCTCGGGAGTTGCTTATTTGTTTATTTGTTTCTTTACTTAGGCCTATTATTCACAATATTTTGGAAGCTTTGAACATGTAGGCTAGGTTATCAGTAGCAAAATTAACGCGTTATGCAGTTGGTGCCTTTGCCTTCTCTCAAAACCGTACTTCCCCCAATCTGGCTGTATTTTGGAAATGAATCCAGCTAAATCAGCTCCAAAAATATAGGAACGTATTATTTGAAATTCACCAGTGTGCTTATTTGACAAGGAATTTACCTTTGATATTGTCTTTGCACCTGCAAAGTGATGAATATGTATTGAATTAGGGTTACAAGGCCTACATGGCCATTAGCATTAAAACTGCTGCTTCCTTTCATGGCATGGCAGTTCTATGGTGACAACATAGAGAGTGAGGAATACCAGTTCATAGAAGCATTGCATGATGGATATGTGTACCAGCATGGTACCTGTGAAAATATGACGTCTGAACACTTTGACTTCTGGATACTGAAGGCTTTATTCACGTCCAGGACCCTAGACCGCCGGCACCCTTTCGACTCGGACATCATCTCATTTACATATTCCTTTGTTCTCCACACGTGCCTGGATGTCTTTTACGCATATATTACATCCCCCCTTCACAAGTATTTTTTAGATATGCAATATCTTTAAAATCGTCACTGTCACACCAAGTTTACATGTTAAAATACAATAATACAGTAATAAAAAGGTAATTTCACAGATTAGCCAATGTCCAATGTACCCAGTCACTCATGTCCTTTGGGATAATGTCCGGCTGCTTAGCCTCCTATACGACACAATGTCCACTTTTACATACAATATATAACGACTCTGAAAGCAAACAAAACTTAAACTAACATGCACATGTGTTCATGTGTGATTACAGTTTGCAGCTGACTAACTTAGAGGTCTAGCCTGTCTGGCGGCCTAATCACCTAACCTGACCTAGTTAGATTAGCTGTGTTGATTACATTTGACTGCGCTGTTGGCACACTTTGTGCCTGCCCGACTGGCTCGGGCTGTACCACTTTTGGAGCCCTTATAACTTGAACCCTGTTCCTATACAACATGTTGCCTAACTCATTTAAAATTTGGTATTCCCTTCCCGAAATTCCAGTACGACCCAAAATCACCAGTTTCTTCCATTCCCCTGCATGGTTTTTGTACTTGATACTATCGCCAGTTTTCAGTGGCTTATGTGCTTTGCCACACTTTCTGTCGTGGAAACTTTTCTGACTTTGTTGGCGCTTTGCCGTTTGCGCCCTTTTTTGGATTTTGTGTTTTGGATATTAAATTATCTTCCGCCATAGGCAACCTTCCCCTTAAAGGGACCAGCTATAGCTCGCTGGGACACTGCGCGTACTCCGACAAATGCTCTCCAAGCACAATCTTGTTTAGTTTTTATGTTTAAATGAACCAAGTATGTGTGGGGAGAGTATGGGACCAGGGCACTGCTAGTCTGAACTGCAATGGCAGTTTGTTGTCTTCAAAATGGCCGCCCCCATAGGCGGCGGCCATTTGCAATGCAAAAGCTGCGCTGTGATTGGCTGAAATTGTGCCGGCAACAGGCTCACACAGTAACAAGATTTGCTGGTTCCCAGTATGGGCTCAGCTTGTGCCCGGCAGTGTTAGGGACCGATTACGCCGAAATTGCCGAGTGTAAACAAAACAGTGGCTCGAGTGACCCGAGTTGAATAATCGATTACACCCGAATATACAAATCGCCGCCGGCGCATTCCCGAGTTCGTTTGTTTTCCACGCGGCGGATAGCTGGCGACTTTAACCTTCAGCTCATGAGCAGCTGAGCCGGAGATGCATTCAGCATGGGCAAAGGAGTGTTCCTATAGTTAAGTAATGTGTTTTCGTGTCTAGGCATTTTTTTAACATGTTTTTGTTTGTTTGCACAAATCTTTCGATTTGGCCATTGCTCCGGCGATACTGCGGACTCGAGTATGCAGCTGTAAACCCATAGTGTCATGTAAATTCTTTGTACTCGTGGCTCTTAAACTGCGGACCGTCATTTATATAGACTTAGAAAATGTCCGATTGTTATTGAAGGCCATATTGAGACCACAATTGGAATATATAAATGCAGTCTGGAGCCCCACAAGGAAAAAAGATATAACCATGATAGAGAATGTTCAACGAAGAGCTACTAGAATGGTACCAGGTTTAAAGGATTTCAGTTATCCAGAGAGGTTTAAATGTCTCAAACTCCCAACGTTGGCTTACCGCCGCTAAGGTGGGGACATGATTGAAACATTCAAAATCATAAGAGGGGTGTATGATTCAGCAGCTGCTCTAGTTATGTCCATGGCAAAACCAGAGATTTTGGTTTTACCATTAAATTTACCGGTAAAATATGCTTGAAATGCCTTCGTGAGCAGTCCGATCTTGTCTTGCTCAGCGAGCGTGATGGACATGTTGGCGAAAACTTTTTGGCCCCGACAACATCCACCCACGATTACTGAGTGAAATGGCAGATGAAATAAGCTCTGCACTGACAATAATATAAAATAATTACTCAATTACATGAGAATACCAGATCTAGTGAAAGGAAAAGAGAACGATGTAGAAACACTTACTAAAAGCAACAAGGAGAAAGCAGAGATATTAACAGATTTCTGTAGTAGACAGGTGAATAATACAGGTAGAATACAGCCAACTATGGGACATCCATACACTACGGGCTTTTGGGGGTTTGAAGGGGGTTTTAGTTATCCAAAGTTCCACCAGATGTCCCCACTGTGCTGTTTTAGTTCTCCAAAGTTCCATCAGATGTCTCCACCATGCTATGTTTTAGTTCTCAAATGTTCCACCCGATGTCCCCACCATGCTCTGTTTTAGTTCTCCAAAGTTCCACCGTACTATATTTTAGTTCTGAACGGTTCCACCAGATGTCGCTATTATGCTATGTTTTAGTTCTCAAAGGTTCCACCAGATGTCAGCATAGGACTCGGGTTGAATAAAAGCTATATAAAAGATTATATTAAATTTATACGGTTTGGGTTCTGTATTTCTATTCATTTTGAATCAAATCAAAATTTTTCGCTACGCGTATCGACAAACTCAATGGCCATTCGCATTTGCTTTGCTGCCAACGCCGTTTTCACTATTGTGACTGATATCTAATGACTATACTTACATGATTATATGTGTATATATTTTTAAAGAAAGAACACTTAAGATAATTTATGATTACTTGGGTAAACACTGTTTATTAGGGATAAGTTAACATCATATTTTGTTTGTATATGCATACTGTGCTAGTTATCAATATTCATAGTTTTATTTGAAGAGGGTAGCTAGCCATAGTGGTTAACAACCATAGTGATTAACCAGAGTGTTTGGTAGACCGCAGTAATAATTTAAGTGTTTGCGTGAGTGCCTTCAATCCAGGTCTCGTGGAAGAGTAATCGCATGACTAACACTCCACCAGATGTGTTACTTGAAAGTGATTTAGATTGACACCATGCTGGGTGAGTTGTGGGTCTGTTTTCACCGGTCTCACCTGCAGGCACATGTGGTTGTCCTTATTTCACCCACCACCCACCTCCAGCCATCACAGCATAGCATAGCGTTTGTTTGTTTGTTGTTGTTGTTTTATGTCCTAACACCATCTAAGGTCATATCAGGATGGGTACCGACTTATGACAGTGATCACTCATGGCGACTTTATAGTGCTGCCCCACTGGAAGACCAGGCCACCAGCACCATGACCTGATATCCCACTCAGTCACATTATCCTGACACTGAGCCAACCAGTCCTTGCCCTATCCTAATTATGCCGAGTGCCAGGCTAGGAATCAACAAGTATCAATTTTTAAGTCATCGGTTTGACTGGACCAGGGTTCGGACCCACGACCCTACGATCTACCAACACGGGAGACATACGCTCTAACTCATTCGGCAATCCCATCTGGTCACATAGCATAGCTTAACCCTTTCAAAATAAGATGCTTTATTGTGTGCAGTGTATTATACTCGTATTATTCACTGGAAATAATGCATAGCTTAACCCTTTAAAAAAATACATTCTTTATAGTGTGCAGTGTATTATATCCGTATTATTCACAGGAAATAATGCATAGCATACATATGACAATGAGAATGATCACAATAATGGTGGTCTTGCCGGGAAAAAGTGACAATAAATAACAATGACCATAGTTTTGACAATGAAAAGTGTACCTTTGTTTACAAAACCCCCCTTCACCCCCCCCCCCCCCCAAACCATGTGGCCTTTGTTTACAAAACCCCCCTTCGCCCCCCACAAAAGCATGTGGCCTTTGTTTACAAAACAACCCATCACCTATCAATCATCCCGAAAGCAACAAATACTCAACTCTCATTGGCTGAAAGCGCCTGTCAATCAAACATAACCCATGCCCCCTTTGTGGGGGTGCACACACACATAGTTTTCACTGGAAATCTGCTAAAAGTGGCTTATAGTGTACGCAACACATAGGTATCATTCCATAGAAACAAGCATTAAGCGCTGAATGGCCCTTGGACACTATAACACTAGGTCTCACACACTTGACCTAGTTTTGACGCTCCTTGTTTGGTATGGGCGTGACCTAGATACATAAATTTGCATAAATTAAACAACAGAATCCACAGAATCACCCTCCCACCCTCGACGGCCACGTGACCAAAATACTCTACGCTGATTGGCTGACACTTCCAAAAGTCCCTCCCCTTAGGATTTAGTACATTAAATAAGTACTTGTATATTACTACTTACAAGCTTTACAAGAGAAGGACAAGAACATGGAGCATGCAACTATTTTTTACTGAAAGAGTTACCAATGTGTGGAACAGCCTCCCAAGTTATATTGTGCAGGCTCCAAGTATTAAGGTGTTTGAACGAAGGATTGACAGATACTGGGGGGATCAAGATATTGTATATGATTATGAGGCAGCCCTGAGCTTGGGCCACTTACACCAGGCTGGAAATGACATCTCTCCAGAATCATCAGACAATGATCTGGATATACAGGTCTAATCACCTTCGACCAGTAAAGACCTAGGTAAACCTAAGTTTGATTCTGTGGATTTTATTCATCTATGTATTTACAATGATTTTGAGGCATATGCCTATATGATCAGCACACCCTGTGACAAACACACTTTGAGCTCAAATGCAAGGGGTTGGACAGTTTGAATGCTATGAAAATCATAAATTTAATAGAAATGTTGCTCCACTGACCTCTATACAAAACACCATCTGCTGCTCTGTTTTGTCAACCATACCATTCCGAAGTTCCAGGCATGTGACAGCTGACTGCGAATGCCCCGCGGAATTCGTCACTTGTCTCGTGTCCGAAACGCACAGCACAGCAAAGGTGCAGAAAGTAGCGCCATCTATGAAATAAAGTGTTTCAGAGGTAAACCGCCAGGTGGCAGCTCTATCTTTCGGATACTGTAGCTGGTTCCGGACCTGAGTCGTGATCAGACAAGTCTCCCTGAGCACAAGCGAATGAGGAGGTCTGCCGGTCAGTTTTTAGTCCTGTCTAGGCGGCGTTAAACTGATAGCGTTCCGTCGCGCTAATCGGTCTTGACGCTTATTTCTTTACAATCAGGTTAGTATTATTCTTATTACTCAATTATATGGAATCAGTAGTGGTTGAGAAGATCATGTGACAATGAATCGAACACTTACTATTGAGGAAAAGCTGACCGCCCGTTGCGTAGCCGTAGGTGTGGCCAGAAAACTTGTGAGTATCATCAGTATGAGTATGGCTGTTCGCCTGGAGGCCCAACCCACAGTCACAGTCTTGCCCAGTGCCTGCACTACAGCAAGGATTCCTCCTGTTCTGTAAGATATAGCTAAACCTGAGGTATTCCCTGTCACGCGGCAGTGGGTGGCCATTGCATTGGGTTAGAGTTAAACTAATTAGAATCCAAAATCCTTTTCCTACACAATTATTGATGTATGCTTTAGATAAGTTTAGTCAATTACTTAGCTTAGGCTTAGCCTTAGGCTAAGGCGCCAGTCACACCACGGCATGCGTTCGCTTGCGATCACTTTGCGACCAAAAGCTTGCGAGAGCCTCGCGACCAAATAGAAACAATTTGTTACAAAATATGAAAACCTTGGTTGGTGTCTGTTGGCTGGCATATTGCTTTTGATTCATAGACATAGGAGCTTACAGTGAAACTTGAATGTTTGCACCCTTTAACTGACCACCTCCCTAAATGGACCACCTGAAGTCGGTCCCATGGTCGGTCGATTTAGAGGTTTCACTGTATATCGCTACAAAAATAAATGATATCACATTAATGTATCTCCCGAGAAAAATATATCACAATTATATCAAATTAACGTATATCATTAGAATTTTTTTTTTTATCATGATAATATCAATCATTGCAGTCTCAATTTCCATCTTTCAAGCCCTTCGCCTGGCAAGCGGTACTTTGGTCGCCAGGGGCGTAGCTAGACCTTTAAGTTTAACGATGTTGTACTCCTAATTTCGGCAGGGGGTTTAAGGGGGCCG
Source organism: Branchipolynoe longqiensis (assembly GCA_030323885.1). NCBI lineage: Eukaryota > Metazoa > Annelida > Polychaeta > Phyllodocida > Polynoidae > Branchipolynoe > Branchipolynoe longqiensis. The sequence goes on along the minus strand of CM059187.1, from coordinate 113,663,289 downwards.
CTTAAGCTTAAGCTGGCAGATTTGACACATTTTAGACTTGAGTATTGGGCCGAAATGGTCAGCGATCGCTCGTCGATCACTTGTATGGTGGTTGTAATTTAATCGCAAAATGATCGCAGGCGAACGTGTGACTGGTGTGACTGGGGCATAAGTCTTAGGCAGATTAATTATTTGGCATTCAATATAACATTCTAGCATTGCAGTTAACATCACTGCCAGTGCTACACTGAGTGTGTTACTGAATTGCGACTCCATTGACTGATCTTGCCAGTAATCTTGGAACATCGCGCAATGATTCAGTTAGGCGATGGATGAAATACATGTGCTTGTGCATTAGTTTAGCTATAGACTAGTTATACTTATACAAAGTTATTGTGATGGAATTTCTGTTTTACATGCCCCTCATCACGCACACGTCTCACCCCCCCCCCTCCCTCCAAACACACACACACACACACACGTTAACTTATTTCTTATCTAACTTCGTTTCAGGGATAGTTGAACAAATTTAGCTCGAGAATATCCCTGGGTAAAAACGCACTTTTAACTTTCCTATAACAATCCCAAATTTAAGCAGCACGCATCATGTTATATAAAAGGAGAAGGAGATAAACTCGTAAGTTATGTGAGGCTTTCTAAATTGTCCCAAGTATCGAGTATCGTGGCTGTAAAGTGTATTATTTTCTGACCTCACATATAACGAACAGATCTACTCGCAATAACAATCCAAGAGAAACATGCTTGACCACATTTTATCCGCACACAAAAATATGAACCAATCTATGTCCTAGCATAATTGTGAATGGAGATGGTATGTATATTTCTTATGTGTACATGATGTCAAGTTTTGGTAATGGTTTCCTTGAGAAAGGTTTATTAGACCTGCAGTAAAAGGATTTCTTACTTGGTACACACTGATAATCAAGCTGTTATCAGACAAAAAGTCCAAACACAGATAAGCGCTATTTTATCTCCTCAAAGTGGTACACTTTTATGAGAAAGGACATCCAGTACAAATGTTGCTAACATTTCGCAACGTATAGCAAAGATGTTCCGGTTCTACTTTTTAACAGGGAACAAAGTCGGTTAGTTTTTTGGTTTGTTTTTGTGTTTTATTAACCCTCCTTAGAAAACCAGTCATCGCGATAATCAAAACAGGTGGTAATTTGCAACCAAAAGTGTATAGCGTTCCCCATTAATGTATATAATGTTCAACACTGAATTTTATCTAATAACTTAGCATCCTTAAATGCATCCATTTCACTTTCATCCTTGGATTTAGATTTAGATGTTCAATCATTAATCAAGTACATCTGCACTGGACAGTAATGATAAGCCCCCACGAACTTCCCGGGGTACCTAGTTTACTCAGTACCTAGTTTACTCGGTTTACTGGGCAAGTCACTGTGAAGTTCTCAGTGACTTGCCCAGATGGGCAAGTCATTTTTCTCATTTGCAAAGCAGATTAAATTTTTTTCAATTGGCTGACTTTGGCTTGGGCAGTAGTTTTGCCACTTTAGGCAAGTAGAAAATTCAGTCCCTTACCCTATTGGGCAAGTGTGAAAAAAAGTTACTGTCCTAACCTGCAGAGGATGTAAGAAAAGAAACTTTTCTTTTTCCTTTCTTTTTTAAGAAGCATCTCTTTCTCCTCAGTTTATATAAACAGCGCACGGCAGCAATTTGACCCTCACCCCTCTGCCTTGAAACTCAACTGGTCTCTGCCACATATCCCAATGTCTATGGAAATTACCCTAGAATTAGCATATTATTCATCCTTATATTAAATGTATGTCTTTATGAATCTTCAGTATGTGCAAATAGTTATATGCTTGGAAATCGTATGCTGCCTAATGGCCATGAATCACAATTCTCCACAATTTCAATTCAAATAACCCAAACTGGTGGAGCTAGTGATTGGCAGGTCCAATCAATGTTTATATCCACCACATGATCAGAAACCACGTGGCACAACTCGGTATGTGTCCTGATTTGTGGGTATAGGAGAGGGCCATAAAATTCAATGCTGGAGGCAGCACCATGTGACCTCCTGAAATTGGGCACCTGTCATATACGAGTGGGGGAGGGTCATGGTGTCAATTGGCAGTGGACCAGTTTGTTCTGCCACTGAGAGTGGTGGCCTTTATGACTGCTTTTCTTTTTTATTGTAAATGCAATTTTTCTATTCTTCACCATTTTAACAGACTAAGCAGCTTGTAAATATGTCATATCATCGTGTTATTGTACAAGGTGTTTGCAAAGTATCATAATACCTATTTTTATTTTCAAATTTCTAATATAGAATTTTTGTAAGATGGCTGGCTACCTTGGAAATAGGTTTCACTGTTGAAAATGACAATCATGAATGCTAATTACTCAATAATGTTACACCTTTGATGAGCATATTTGATTGTCCGGTTTTGGTTGTTTTGTATTATTTTCAGGGTCCGTACAGGACCTTGAAAGTCTTTAAAAGTGTTGAACTTCATTTATCCCATTTTAAGGCCTTGAAGTTAACCTATTTTGTGTTATTAAACTGTCCCCACTGATTAAAACTAGTCTGAAATCGCCATTCACCCAAAAGAAATCCGAAATCCAAATGAAAATAGTATTGCATTCCTATAATAAAGAAAAGCCTGGAAATAGCCTTAAATTTCATATCTTCACAGGTGTACGGATCCTGTTTTGTTGACGTGTAAACACAGTGATTTTTGTTTGTGTGCCTGGCAGCTTTTAGACCCCCCCCCCCATGTGTAGGTGTGTGAGTAATGGTGATTCATACACCATAGCAGCACATAAGGCCATCATATTCATTGAAAGCCAACTTGTATACATACTCACAGGACGTTCCAGTGTTACACTGGCTAGACCTGGTGTCTTTTGTCTGCATGTGCAGTATTCAATACTTCCTCATAATCAGATTGGTTATACATGTTATGTGGGATGTCCTCTAAAGGTGCTGTCACATTACAGCTTTTTGCGGGAATGTATGGTGGCGTAAGCGCTTTACGTCATATACGCCTATACGCTCCTCATACGCTGTCGTACGCCGTCATATGCTTTCTCACGTCCGTCCGTCAAAAAAGTGTTGTGCATGCTCAAAATTTCTCGGTGTATGGTTCATACGCTACTCATACGCCGGCGTACGCTCCGCATAATCTAGGGGTACACCGGCGTAGGTTACGCATACGCTCAACTTGCGTCACCGCCGTATCTCTAGCGTATGTAGTGTACACATAACCTACGTGTTACGTATTCGAGTGTACTCCTAGCGTATGCACAGCATATGCCCAACCTATGGTCTCGACATCGATCTCAGCCAGGTTAACGGACATGTTTGGACCGTCCTACATGTTTGCACCATCCCATTTCTTCATATATATTATATGGAGACTGCTTCCTAACAGGTAGTTGCTTTTGATAGTGGTTGGAGCACATGTTTGGACCATCCTACTCTGGATGTCACACAATTATTGTACACTAATTATTCAGTTTAAAATATATATGATCCATTACATACTGTGGGCAGCTACTATTGTCGGCTTCTCTAGTGCACAAACACTGACATGAGCACCACTGCACTAATAACTCTACATGCTACTCATTTCACCCATTTCAACCAACGAAATACATGACTTAACATTTTACAGGTCATGGTGCTGGTAGCCTAGTCTCCCAGTGGGGCAGCACTATAAAGTCGCCATGTGTGCGCACTATCACAAGTCGGTGCCCGTCCTGATATGACCTTAAATGTTGTCAGGATGTAAAACTCCAACAACCAACCAATCAAGCAACACTGCAGGCGCCCAGAAGCCGCTCCAACCCCAGGGCAGTGAGGCATGACCCCTGTACGACCAGGCCACCACGGGTCTTGGCAGGTCTGGCCTCAGACCCGGGGAGCCAGATTAGTCATGATTGCAGGATGCGTGCACCCACCTGTACTCCTATTGATCAGCTGGGAGTGAAGTGCGGGTGGGGTAACAAATAATAAAAAAATGGAGGTTTCCGGTTGCAGACCGACCCTATTAGAACCAGATTTAGTTTTTCCCCACTCTGAGAAATCTTTTTATTGTTTTTTAGTCGCACACTTATGTGGTCCCGTTGAACTCAGATCTGATAGTAGTATTGACAGAGGGTATGCCTATTGTTGGAACACTGAACTGAATAGTGTCCCGCTTGATATGCCAGCATGGCCTAGTAATACTAATAATACTGAAATGATAATAGTGACATTTTCTTTTTCTAAAAAAAAAAACACTAAAAAAAACTACCTACCGACACACACAAAAATTCTCCTGCAATCGGAAACATGAATGTTTTTCTTTTTGGCCTTATGGCTTCTTGAGGGGGATTAGTTCTTGACAAAATGTGTATGCACATGGGCCACATTCAAAGTCTCATATATAATCATTTTTAATATTTAAAAATACGATACTGGGGAGATTACAGGCACCTGCGTGTATTTAGTCATATGACACTAGGCCAACACGAGCTCTGTAACTACACCTCAATCCCCAAAGTTTGAAATACATATGTGTGCTATGTGCTTTCAGCTTCTGTACATCGATTGTGGTACTGATGGTGTACTAACTTTTGTATATATGTATGTTGGTCCTTTTTTTCTATTTTTAAATGAAACATACAAAACTGCAAACCGATTACTTGCTTTGTTGATTTTGTTATCCTTGCTTCTCCAGATGTGACTGGTTTGTGGAGTTTTCACTTCTCATTACCTAGTACAGGGAAGTTTAGATGATTGATTGGTTAATTTAGGTTGTTGTAAACTATTGTATAGAAATATTTGTTTTTCAACTTTGGTGAACTCATTGTTTTGCTGTTTACACAACTGCTGATGATTCACAAATATGTCATATTGTATAGATCTCCTTTTTCATTTTAATTGATTTCAATTTTGTGTGTGTCGTATTTAGAGCTTTGCTTACCTGGTTTATCATTGGTCTGCAAATGTGCTTTATTGCTGGTACTTCTAGTATAGTTTATTACCTCATCCCTAAGAAGAACGGTTAGATTAATTGATCTCACAGAATATAATATATCAGTGTTTTCAAAAAGTTGTGAAATGGGAGTTGGAATAGTAAACGTAGGAGTTGCAGATGCGGTTCCTTTGCCACAGTGGCACATGCAGCACTATGGAGTATAGTCTATGGCGTTGGAAAAAGTGCAGGTCGCATGTGAGCATGTAGACGATGCGGCAGCGTGCGTCAGCTAATTAACATTTTGTTTGTTGTTGCGTTAGATCTTTGCAGCATGTTGTGTGTTCTCTGTGGTGGAGTGGTTAGGGTGTCTGACTTTTTTCTAGGTCGGACTCCTAATCTGAAAGTCGGTGGTTCGATTCCCCATGCTCTGACCTCTGCCAATTTGGATTTCCACCGCTGTGTATAACTTACAGCATCATCAAAGGCCAGTTGCTCTCATATCATGTCTATGTGGTGAGGGAGGTAAAAAAAAAAAGTCCCTTGGGCAGGTAAAAGTGTAGGCTCTGTCTTTCTATTGACAAACTGTCTAATGGTGAAAACAAGTCTATTTAGACTTGTCCGTGATAGGCAGTATAAATCCTCAAGAAGAAAAAACAAAGAACATCGAAGGTCAAATTAGGATTGGTGCCGACTTGTGACAGTGCACACTCATGTTGACTTTCTAGTGCTGCCCCACTCGGAGACCAGGGGCCATATGCATGACACGGTGTTAGCGGCATTTGGTGTTACAGCCTGAGACCGTTTTAGCTATCGCTGAGGTGGGGAATCCGGTCACGCGGTATGTAGGGGCGCGTAACACTTTCATTATAGCTAAACGTGAAGTTATTTATAGATTTTGGAAATCTCTTGCCTTCTCCACCCACCAGGAACCAGCAAGCCTTGTTACTGGTGAGCCTGTTTCCGGCGAGCACTGTATATTTCCCAATATCGCCGCCGATTAGGCGGCTGGTAACCAGCAGCCTTGTTACTGGTGAGCCTGTTGCCGGCGAGCACTGGTATTGCACAATATCGCCACCGATTCGGCGGCCGGGAACCAGCAGCCTTGTTACTGGTGAGCCTGTTGCCGGCGAGCACCAGTATTGCACAATATCGCCGCCGATTCGGTGGCCGGGAACCAGCAGCCTTGTTATTGCTGAGCCTGTATCCGGCGAGCACTGCTATTTGTTTTGTGTACATTCGTCGATTCGACAATATTAATATCGCCGATGATGTAGCTGCGGCGTTAATATCGCTTCGAATTTAGGGTTTATTTGATGAAATTTCACTTACTGCGTATGTAATTCTGTTAAATATGATAGCATTGATTAGATTTGTTTACGCTTGCGGTGTTAGGCCTATCACTTACTCTTGCATGCCACTTTTCGCCGCTACGGGGGATTCCCGCCAAACACCGTTTTGGCTCGCTAACACTGACCCATGCATATGGCCCCAGGCCACTGGCACCATGACCCGATATCCCACACAGTCACATTATCCTGAACCAGTCCTTGTCCTATCCTATTAATGCCAAGCACCATGCTAGGTAGCGACAAGTGTCAATTTTATAAGTCATTAAGTTTGCCTCGGCTGGGATTCAAATTCCTGGCCTTCGATATGGGAAGCTTGCTCTCTACTGATTCGGCAATCGTGTCTGGTGGCTCATTTTGAAAGCACTGTATATATTATAAGCAAGACGGGCACCAACGTGGGATAAGTTCTGGGGCCATATGTATGAGCAACTTTTTATCGGCTCCAGTGTTAACGGCGGGTCCCGGGTTATCTAACTCTGGTGTTCCAGATGTGTCACGGGGTTTGTATGTGTCCAAAGCACGGCGGGGTTAGTTAAATATGATCGCATTGAATAGATTTGGGCCTAATATATTGCCGCTGATGCGGCGGCGTTCTGGCAGTATGGATATCGACGTCGCTGCGGCGGCGGTTTGTTTAGTTTACATTTGTCAATTCGACGATATGAATTACACGGCAGCGTTAATAATGGTTCGATTTTAGGGTTAATTTGATTAAATATCACTTATTGCGTATGTAATTCTGTTAAATATGACAGCATTTAATAGATTTGGGCCTAATATATTGCCGCTGATACGGCGGCGGCCATGTTTAGTTGACGTTGAATATCGACGTCGCTGAAGCGGCGGCGATTTTGTTTACCTTACATTCGTCGCTTCGACAATGTGCATAACGTTGCCATTGCGGCATTATGCATTAATAACGGTTCGATTTTAGGGTTAAGTTGATTAAATTTCACTTATTGCATATGTAATTCTGTTAAATATGATCTCATTGAATAGATTTAGGCATAATCGGTCCCTAACATCGACGTTAACCATCCTATGGCTTGGGGTTAGTGCAGGCGACTTTAAGCTCGCAGTGTTTGTCTAACGCCGACACATACATACGGAGTTATCGTCGCTAACCCGGTAGACCCGCCGAAAACCAGCTTCGCAGCACTAACCCCGACACATACATATGGCCCCTGGTCTAGTGTATGTGCGTGATGTGGAGTAATGAAATATTAGAGTTAGTGCAAATCATCAGTCTGGTCCTTTTAAATGTTTGGTCTGTATTACCAAATGAAATAAATGCTACATTAATGACAATATAGAGAAGTGCTATTTGAAATTCGCCAGAGTGTTTGTTTAACATCAACCATATGGCATGGCCGAATGTGTTGAGCATCCGTCTCCCGTTCTGGTGGATTGTGGGTTCCAACCCCGGCCGAGTTAAACCAATGACTTAAAACTTGATACTTGTCGCTTCCTAGCCTGGCGCTCGGCATTATTGGGATAGGACATGGAGCAGTGGAATGAGGAAGACCAATCACCCATGATTGAAATGTCCCCTGCTTAATAAACTAATCTACAAAACAAAACATATTCACATTTTACACTTTTTTGCAAGTGTAAAGGGAGTAGCCAAATCAGGACTGGGTAAAGTGCCTTGTTAAACAGTCACCACCCTGCTAAGTCAGGGTAGTAATGGCGCCACGCAATGCAAACTCAGTCATTTCGAGCATGTGCACGGAAATTGATGACTTCAGTGAAAATAACCCATTAATAAATATGTATTTCCCTCCACGTTGTTCATTAAACCAACCCTATATATATATATATTTCCCTCCATATTGTTCATTGACCAACCACATATATATACACGCATATATCCGGGATATGCCTGTATAGGGTCGGCGCAGAGCCTCCCCCTTGTGTTGGGAGTTGGCTATTTAACTATTCACCATTCTGGGTTCAAGTCTGTCAGGTGGCGCCCCGCTCCACCTTCCTCGCCCCTCCCTCGCCTGCCCGGGTGCCATTTCCCTCACCCGGTCCAGACGGTCAACACCTATCACTCAATTCAATTCTTTTATTTTAGCTCTCTGCAAGGTATGTCTACAATAAACTGAGGTGATACAATAAATGCATACAAATTCCTTACAGACAGAAAGGATCCCAGAAAAGCGATGCTTATCTAGCTGGTCTCCATGATATGAATGAACAAGTGGTGACAATAACAAATGATTAAACTTAAGCTACATTTTTAACTCATGATTATGATGAGATACTGATGTGTCTCTTCACAGTTAGTAAAAGTAATGATAGGAATATTATATGTATATTGTGTCATGGATTCATGTACTTACATGCAGTATCAGTAGTTATTTTGCATGTATGTTAATAGGGGTAAATCTTATGTTCTTTGCTATAGCCACTCGATATTATAAATTATGTGACTAGTTAATGACAACTATATCCTATTATATATATTCTTTACTGGTAATCGATTTAGTATGCATTGAGATAGCTTATCTTTAGTTTTTCAAAGTTTTAAGGTTTCTAATCTCCACTGGTATTGAGTTCCAGATATTGGTTCCTTGGTTTTCAGCTGTTATTTTGCCATATTTGTTTCTAGTGTGTTTGTGAGGTATGTTATTTATCTGTCGTGTGTTATGGGAATGGTCCTGATTGTTTTCTTTGAAGAGATTGTCAAATATTTCCGGGAGGAGGCCATTCTTTTGCTTGTAAACAAATTTTGCAATGTATATTTTATAAATGTCAGTTACCATAAGTGAGTCCAGGTCTTTATGAAGTGATTTAGTTGGGGTGAGATAGT